>JBBPMF010000970.1:0-13971 GCA_038090175.1 Austroboletus eburneus
AACAGTAATGCATCAGCAATGAAAAGGCTGGCTGCATGCGACTTTGAAGATTTGCTCCAGGTATATCTATTCGAATTCTCATGAACTATTTTGACTTAGTGGCTTGATAGTGTGCAATTCCTGTATTCGAGAATCTGCTCCCAGAGCCACACAACAGCTGTATTTTAGATTTGCTCTTTGACCTAGCAGCTTGGCATGCATATGCCAAGTTGCAGCTACATACATCTGACACCCTAGAATTTTTTGACATGGCCACATTGACACTCGCCCACTCTGTGCGGCGGTTTGTCAAAGTGACATGTAGCACCTTTGATACGTGAGAACTCCTGCAGGAGACAACTACCCGTGGCCGTCGAAAACCGGCACTTGCAACACAGCAACCCAGTCAAGGAAAGCCTAAGCAGGCCAGTTCAGGCTCAAAAGCCAAGCAGAGGTTGTTAAACCTTGAAACCTATAAATATCACGCATTGGGTGACTATCCCAATACAATCCATCGATATGGGACAACAGACAACTACACAACGCAAACAGTAAGCCTTATGTGCAAGTTACAATAGCAGCTAGATACCCAGTTTAACTCTCTTTGTTTGCAGGGAGAGTTGCAACATCAACGAGTCAAATGGCGATATCCACGTACATCAAAGACCAAGGATACAATGGTGGCGTCGATGACTTTACAGGAGTCACAGGAGTGCTACCTACAGCACGTACTGGATGCTCAGTCTAGAGACCTGGAGCATGCAAAAAACCCTTGCACAAACAGAGAGCCTCAGGATGTAGAAGAGGATCAGCCAGGGTGATTACGGACGTCACCAATCAACCACTATCACATCACAGAATCATCTCGACAACCCCTGGATATCACAGAGTGGTTGAGTAATCTCGTGGAGGATCCAGCAACAGAGGTATATGCCAATTCATCCATCACAAAGATCTGAACTTAACTGAGCTTGCAGAATTTTCTTCTGCAACTGAAAAACCACCTACTTGAATGTATCATTGGACACACACTTGATGGCAAACTCTGCAACTTCTCTGACGAAGACAGAGATAACCTTGTCATTGTCAACAATGTTATGTATGAACACAGCATCCTACAAGTCAATTATACCACGTATGACCTATGAGTGAGCAGGACTCCATTACTCCTGGTATGCGACCTGACATCATGATGATGTCCTATGAGACTGGAGAACTGTGCCATCCATATTGGTATGCACGCGTTATTTGCATCTTTCATGTCAACATCCACTACTTCAGTCCGGGTTCAACTACTCATGAGGCCAAACGAATAAATTTCTTATTTGTGAGATGGTTTGGATGTTGCATGAACTCACCTGCAGGCTTCGTGGCACGTCGCCTCTATCACATCAGGTTTGTCGAAGCAGATGATCCAGACGGTGCTTTTGGCTTCGTGGACCCAGATTCTGTGCTGCGTGGTGTCCACCTTATCCTGTCATTTGCACATGGCTATACCAATGAATACCTTGGACCCTCAATTGCACATCCTGTGGCAAATGGTGACAAAGACTGGAAATATTTCCATGTTAATATGTGAGTCATAATTGCATAGATTCATACTAAAACTCCAGTACTGACCACCTCCCGGGCCAGGTTTGTCGATAGAGATATGTTCATGCATTTCCGGGGTGGAGGCATTGGTCATGTTGTATCCCATGAATGGGATGAGTTCTTGCAATCCAATCGCCCCAAAGTGCAACCTAATAAGGATGACACGTTTGACGCAGGAGATCAAGGTGATGTGGGTGGTGATGACAATGTTGTAGATTCGGATGTTGATGAAGGTGATGGGCCAATGTGATCAGACTTGGACTTGGATAGTGATGGTGAGGAGAATGATTCTGAGTCGGACAATGAAGATGTTGTAGGCACCGATGGTGAGGAGTTGGATGACGCTATATACATTGAGGAGGGTTATGGTGCACCATAAATACAAATGCAGCATACTGTTATAGACATACTTGATCAACTCAGAGCAGTACCATAACTTCCAATCGAGCCGAATATGCACGTGCTATATATATGATATTAAAATGTCAGTATAAGTTAGATACATGACTATGTGCTAATACCTTGTGGGCAGGATCTACGTCATACCAATATCGTGTTGCTGTCGACGATAGATTGCGAGGTCGGATGTCGACGGTGTCGCTGTGATGGTGGTAAGTGGCTGGATTACTCATATCATCACGTCACGCCGTGACAAACAACTGGCTGAGTCAGCAGACCAAATCGGACAATGTCTCATTTCTGCAACTTTGGTGATGATTGTCTCTAATTTACAAGGGGAGAGGAGGGGAGGTACAGAGATATGAGAGGTCAGAGGAGAGTCATCAATACTCAAGTGAGAGAACTCGTTGATGAGCTCAATAGCAGAGGACAGAACAGAGGACAGAACTAAGTTGATATTCAAACTGAAGAGCTTAGACATAATACAGTGGGTTTATATATGGAGGTCAAAGTCTGAATGTAGTAAAGCCAGGGTCAAAGGGACAGAGGAAACTAAGTTCTGCTGCTGTGCTGATCAGTCGCACAGCTGGAGCTGTGCTTCTTACCCTGAGTACCGCAGTAATGGAATAAAGACTATACTATGAAGAAAATAAAGGAAAACATAAAGGAAGAAAGCAGATATGGAGTAGTGAAGATGGAATAGCAGTGTTACAATTCATTGGACCCCTCTTTTCTTTTCCTTATGTTTACTCATCATGTATTACAAAGGATCTTGACCCTCTTCTTTTACCATTGCTTTCTCATTACCACTTACTTATTTAGTGTGACTCATCTGCAGTTGTACTATCAATCTTCATCCAATGCCATCACATCCCTTCCGTAGTGACTTAGCTTCTTCACAATTCCATTACTTTCTATCGCTGACTCGTTTTCTTCCTTTGCCTACCCTTAACCATTTGGCTTGCAAACCCTTGATACTCCAGTGTATTCACCATCTTAGACCTTCTGCAATCTATCTAGTACATATCTTGGCTGCCCTCAGTCCCTCAGTCCTCATCCTACTGTTGAGTGGACACTCCTTCATATTCATGATCCATCGCTAGTCCTGCAACATCCCAAGACCTGTTGATCTCATGATCCTCAATGATCCTCAGAACCTCTGCCAAGGAAGACCCTTGAGTGGACCCCCCTTCAACCTGTCATTAGTCCTATGACAGCTTTAGCCCCCCTGTCAAGGAACCCCCTCGTCAGGCCCTCTCGTCCTGTCTGCTATATAGTGACAGTAAGCCTTTGAACTTCTGCAGGCCTATGCTTGACTACATTGAGTGTAACAAGTGGAGGTAATGCACACAGAGGAGTGGAGGGGACTTAGTGAGAATCTGGGATATGACAGTGGCCTGGTCCACATCATGGACAATCAGGCTTGTCAGTCACACAAGAAGATGGATCATACAATGATGCAAGCACTTGAAAAGCATTGGGGTAATCACTCATTGTTCAATGTTAGCGCCATCAATCATCTGGATACCCAACTTTCACTGTGAATTCAACATTCCTGTCACATACTCTTCCTGTTGAAAGCGACTAACTAAGGGATGCTTATCTATAGCCTGAGTTGTGTACTTTATATATGAGAAAGACTTACATGAAAGGCCAGATCTGCTCAGCATCTATGATATTTGTATCTATAACCTAATTATGACTATGGTTTATGTAGTTTCCATGTTGACTTTTCGGAGTTTCTTTTTGATTCTCAGTGTGACTGTCACCACATTATCACTCTCATTCAAGCCATGCAGCCCTGTAAACATCATGTCTTCTACTATCCCAAGGGAATACATGTTTTCCTTATGCATATATTTTTTTTCATCAAGAAATTATCTGATCATTGATAGGTCGAAAACATGCTTTACAGGTTGCACAAGGATCTACTTGTAAGGCAGTCTGGTCTATTCAGCAACATGTTTTTCCTGAAGAAGCACAAATGTAATCATACTAGGGAAAAAGACAAAGACCAGCCTAATTGGGAGTGTGGAGATGAGGATAATAAAGGCAAGGATGATGAAGAGCGATGCTATTCAAAAGGAGGCAGTAAGGAAATGAATGGTCAAATGCCTCCAGAAGGAAAGGATAATGGTAATCCAATTTGGTTGCTGGGTAAAAGAGAGGTTATTTTTACCTTGTTCCTTCAACATGTTTACAGGCTGTGAGTGTTGCTCTTTGCAGTGTCATTTCTGTGTTGAACTCTTGCAGTCTTCCCAATGCTGCCTCACACAAGTATTTGCACAAAGATCTTTGTGGCCTGTGGGTGTTCATTAACAAATACCGTTCCTCTACAATACATGACATTGCCATTGACCACATCTGGGAAGCCCATTTATGTACCACTCAGTGGAGCTTGTGGAACTCAGTCGCCTCTTCAGGGTTCCAAATTTGTTCACATGTGAATTCCATGCTCTCCTCAAAGTCTTGCTGCAAGAAATCAGCAGTGACCATCATCAACTGATGAGCTACAAATATTTTGTCGCATTGACTATTGTGAAGACGGTGCTTGATGAGCACTGTAAAGTCATTGCTACTCAACCACCATCAATCCCTAGCCAGACTGCAGATTGTGGAAACCTGGCTGCATGTTGACAAGACTGGTGTATGGCTTGGTGGAATGGTGTGGAGACAGATGTGCCATTACATGTATATCCCTCTTTATTGACATTATTCATTACTCCCTTATCATTGTTTTTTTTTCCCTATCTTTTACTTGTTCATGTATGATGTTACTTACAAGACCACTGGACTTCCAGACTAGTGGACTTCCAGAAGACCATTGGTCTCTTTGGTATTTCATAGGTGATCCCTCTTCATATTGTCCCTGCTGCATCTTCTGTGCTTCTGTTTCTTTATTTAGACACTACATATCTATATGGTCAGAAGTACCAAACATAACTGATGTTTCAGTCTTATCAGCCCAAGGCAAGAAGCTTCATCTCCATCCCAATGGGTCGATATCTTCTTGTTTCTCATCTTGTCACTCTTTGATGGACTTCCATCACAACCTTATTTATATTTTTGGTTTCATATGTAGAGTTCGGGCATACCCAGACTATAAAATTTTGTACTCATCATTTTGTAATGACAGCTACTGTTTGGCTCACACCATATACCTCTGGAACTGTCTCCCTCTACCATTCCTACAGTTCCTAAGACTGAACTGCCAGTCCTGCACTGTCTACATGCTTTTACAACTGACACTTGCACTCCAGACTTCCAGACTTCCAAAGACTGCCTAAGGAATCTTCTATTAGACCAATTGGTTATGCCCTCAACTTCACCCAGGTCTTATTCCCTTGCTTCTAGAGTCCCTCTGGGGTGAACCTATTTGCTCCCCACATCACACAGACAACTTCTGGTGGCCTGGACTTGCAGATAACTACCTCACAGTCCACTCATCCATCTTTTGGTCTTTTTAATGGCATGGGTTGCTTCTTACTCAATGCTGTGAACCTGCAATCATTTGATGATGCAGTGAGGCACTTTTGGGATATGCAATTTGATCACATGAGCAATGGTTGCTGGAAGCAGATATTCCATGTCCTTGAAGGAGGAATTGGTTTTTGACATGCTGAAGAGTATATTACAGATGTCTGTGAGAGACTCATTAGGGATCTAAAGCTCAGTGATGATATCATTGACTCAGATATTAGTTAGTATACTATCATAGGGTTGTATTATATGCTATCAGATCATTAGAAAACATGTTACAAGCTACTAGGTGTGCCAACATATATAAAAAAGTGAGGAGCATAAAAATAATTTGAGGTGTGATGGCCATTAAAAAAATGTGGGCATCCTTACATAATGTGATGGGCCCCAAAAACCACAGTGGATTAAATGTGCAGATATCATGCCATAGGATTACTAGAGCTCACAAGGCATGCTCCTTAGCTAAACGTTTACCTAACTTTTACTGCACTTGTGCCACTTGAGCCAAGTGGAGCACAAGTGGAAAAAGGCCACTCAATTTCTTAGATGACTCAATTTCTTGCTCTTGCAGCTCTTTTTCTTGCCCTTGTGACTCTTTTTCTTGCCCCTCTTTTTCTTGCCCTTGAAGCTCTTTTTCCTTGCTCTTATGGCTCTTTTTCCACTTGGAATATCTTGTGCTCAGTTGAAAAAGGGTAAAAATATGACCTCAAATACACTGTGCTATTTATTAAAATTACTATACAATGAGATGTGCAATATTAAAAATATGAAAATGACAGCTGAAATAATAGATGATGTGGCATTGAATTGCATCTAGGTTATTTGTTATATTAGCCTGTCATTCAAGAATAAAAAGGATGTATGAGAGATCATACAATGTTATACACTGGCATATTGCCATCACCCTTATCATTGTCTTAATGAATGGCATTGACCATTAAAAGGAAAGTGTTGCCTTGATGGCCTTCTTCATTCCTGCTCTCATTGACTTGATGGGTATTGTCATCTTTGTCACCATGTCATGTTAGGGACACCACTGCATTGCTGCATCCTCATTGTCATTGTCTTAATAGATATTATTAGTTGTTGAGACTCAAGAGGAAGGTACTGACCTTGTCACTGTCATCACTGGCTTTGATGACAAGTGGTGGAATGGGAATCATGTAAGTTGCAAAAAATTTTGAAGTCAATGAGATCACATGACACCACCAATTCCAAATATCTGTGAAGTCTCATTTTGAGTCATGTCAACATGGGCCCTGTTATACTCGACGTGGTCAAGCATAGGCCTGCAGTGATTCAAGGGCTTACTGTCACTATACAGCAACAGGATAAGGGGGCCTGATGAGGGGGTTCCTTGACAGGGAGGCTAAAGCCAGTGTAAGACTAACATCGGATCAAAGGGGGGGTCTGCTCAAAGGTCTTCCTTGGCAGAGGTTCTGGGACTGTTGAGAACCAAGGGATCAATGGATCTAAGAATGTCACAGGACTAGCAACAGATCGAGGGTATGAAGGGAGCATCCACTGAACAGTAGGACGAGGACTGGGGGACCTGAGAGCAACACCAAGATACTAGGTAAATTGCAGGAGGTCTAAGATAGCGAATACACCTGAGTACCAAGGGTTTATATATGCAAGCCAAATGGTTAAGGGTGGGTCAATGGAAGAAAGTGAGTCAGTGATAGAAAGCAATGGAATTGCGAAGAAGCTGAGTCACTATGGAATGGATGCGATTGCATCAGATAAAGGTTGGTAATACAACTGCGGATGAGTCACACTAAATATGTAAGCAGTAATGGAAAAGCAATGGTAAAAGATAGGACCCAAGCGGGGTTTGAACAGTGAGGGTCAAGGTCCTTTGGTATACATACATAGTAAGTACAGTGAGGAAAAGAAAAGAGGGGCCCAATGAATTGTAACATTACCCCTGTTATATGGGTGAGACTGTGATGAAATCTTAGTAGTCACCTCAATGAGACCTGGTCTCATTGTCATCAGCTTCGGCGCTGACAAAGAACTCATAGTTATCCGCTGCTGGCAGAGAGGGGGGAGGAGTGGGGACCTGACAAGGGATCCGGACATTGGGACGTTGTCCTGATGGGATGGGATGGCCATGGCGCAAGGAGGAGGAGCATGAAGAGTGGGGGGACTGGTGCATAGATGAGTCCAAAGAGAAGGATATAAATGTGCAGGGGATATATGGGTGCATGGGGCATGATCGCTGTGGATGGCCCGGGGATTGTCTGTGACATATAGGACACTGGTAAAGTGGGATATGGGGGCAATGGTGTCCAAGATGTCGGCATTGATAGCAAGCATCATGATAATGTGGATGGTTGGGGGGTAGAGACCAGACTCCTTGATTTCTGGCCCAGTAGTCATCAACATGATCAAGGATGGCGACTTCCTGGGTGATGAGAGGTTCAGAGGATGTGGAGGGGGTGAAGATGTGGTCATTGCCTATAGTGGCAAGTTCTTGGAGATATCGATCAATGTCAATAATGAAATCAGTTATGTCCAGCTGGTGCATTAGCTGAATGAGGTTGTGCTCCAGGGTCTGGTGGAGCCGATGGATATGAAGGTTGGCCAATGCTTGAGCAGCAGAGGCAGTGGAGGTAGCAGCAGAGATGGCAATGGAGGAGTTCATCAGGAAAAGACAATACATGAGAGCGAAGGGGGAGTGGGATTCTATGTGCGCATCAAGTGCCATGGCAAGACTGGAATCTTGGAGTTCAGTGGTGATGGCGGTGGTAAGGTCATCATTGAGGGATGTGGGGTGGTTGGGTAGGGCAGCAGGGGGTATGGACAACGGGAGGCGAGTGGGATGGTTGGAGATCTGTTGGGCAAGGAGAATGGGTATAGTAGAGGGAACAAGGGGTTCAGGGTGGGTCCAGCTAAAGCCAGGCCATGCAGAGGGGATGCCTTCTGCATCATTGCAGAGGCATTGGATCAGAGAGGGGGAAGGTACAGGGATGGGTGCATTGTTGAGTTCAAGAGGGTTGTTGGTGGGGGTGGTGGTAGACCAGCCAGCTTTGGCAATGTCAGAGAGAACATCGCTGGGAGTGGGAGAGGGTGTGAAGAGGGTAATGGATATGATTGTGATGGGTTTGGTTTGGATGAAGATTGAAGAAATCAAGTGACGATGTTTATAGTCATTGAGGAGAGGAGTGGAGTTCTGTAGGCTCCGTTTGGGTTCCCAGGAATCTTCTTTGGCAGTATATCCCTTCCATCAGATCAGGATGGAATGGAATGATGGGGGTCTGCAATGTCAGACGATTTTCTTGATTTCATACTCTTCATGTCCATCAATAAGGTCAGGTGGTGGGGATGGGTAGTTTGGTCCATGTATGGGGTTTTCGCGATAGGGTAATAGGAGGGATGCATGGAACACTGGGTGGATTTTCCATGATTGTGGGAGGTGCAGTTCATAGATGATGGGAGATAGCACCTTGACAATGGTAAAGGGTCCTTCGCATTTTGGGGCGAACTTTGGGTTGACAATGGAGCATTTGAGGTTTCTGGCTTCAAGCCAGACTTTGGATCCTTTGGTGAAGGGGTGAAGGAGTGGTGGTTTCAGGACACCATGACTTGGTGAGTGAGTTCATGGGCAGCAAGGGCCTCATTGCGAGCAGCAACGAGGGATTTGAGGCAGTCCTCAATGGCGGGGATGTTGAAGTCAGTGATGACCAAGGGAAGGGCATGGGGTTCATATCCCATCATGAGATAGAATTGGGTCTGTCTGGTGACAGAGTGGGGGCAGTGATTGTGAGCAAACTCAGCATGGGGAATGAGTTTGGACCATGTGGTAGGGTTACTTCCGCAGAAGATGCGGAGGAAAGTCTTGACTTCCTGGTTGACCCATTCTGTTTCACCATCAGTCTGAGGGTGGTATGCAGTGGAAAGTGTGAGGGAGTAGTTGAGAGCATGTCCCAACTCTTTGGCGAAGGCAGAGGCAAATTGAGGGCCTTGGTCAGAGATGATTCTGTCGTAGAGACTAAATTGGAGAAAGACTTTGTGGAAGAAGAGGAGTGTGACCCCCTCGGTGGTGATGGTTTTCTTGGTGGAGCAGAGAATTACCCCCTTAGTAAGGCCAAGGTCGACCACGACCAAGAGAGTATCAAAGCTCGAGGAGGTGGGGAGATCAGAGATCAGATCGCATGAGATCTGTTGGAAGGGGCAAGTGCATGAGGAGCAAATGGGGGTGAGCGGAGGGACAGTGGGGTGGGTGTTGGCCTTGTGTTGCTGACACAAGGCACAGCCTTCAATGTACTTTCATACATATTGAGCAAGGCCTGGCCACCAAAACTCAGCGGCGATGAGCTGGCAAGTTTTGAGATAACCAGGGTGACCCATGGTCTCGTGGTCATGGCAGCGCTGGAGGGAGTCATCGGGGAGAATGTAGACATATCCTTGGAAGGTAAGGATGCCATCTTTGTATTGCCAATCAGAGAGTCGAGACCGAAAGGCAGGAGGAATGGTTCCATTAAGGGATTGAAGGGCCTTGAGGACAAAGAGATCCATCTGGGAATGAGACATAATGTGCTCCTGGAGCATGGCGTCGACAACATTGACAAACAGAGATGGGGGTAGGAGGGTGACTCCTTCATTGTCAATGTCATCCGAGGGGAGGAGGTCAGGGTGGTGGGAGAGGGCATCAGGGCCAGCAAGGAGTTTACCGAGAACATGAATCATGGTTAGATCAAAATCTGCAAGGTCGAGGAGCCAATGGGCTTGTCAGCAGTTGAGGGTCTGTGCTGACTAAAAGTAGGTCAGGTTCTTGTGGTTGGTGAAGACCTGGACTGGGTGGGAGCTGCCATGGAGATAATGGTGTCAGGATTTCAGGGCTCACATGATAGCGAGGAGTTCCCGATCATAGATGTCATAGATTCATTCTGCTGGTGAGAACAACTGGGAGAGATAGGAACAGGGATGCCAATCCCCATTGGCATCTGTCTGGAGGAGGATAGCACCAGAGGCATATTTAGAAGCATCCATTGTGATAGTGAACGGAGCAGAGAGGTTGGGGAGTTGGAGGGCAGGGCGGGTGAGGAAGAGTTCTTTGAGGCATTCAAAGGACTTCTGGCATTTGGGGGACCAGGCCCAGGAAGTGGTCTTTTTGGTAAGATCGATGAGGGGGCAGGCAATGAAGGAGTAGTCTGGGATGAAGTGATGATAAAAGTTGGTGAAGTTGAGGAAGGAGCGGACATTGCGAAGTTTTTCTGGGGTGGGCCAGGATGCAATCCCATCAAGCTTGACAGGGTCCATGGTGAGTTGACTGGGTTTGATAATCATTCCTAGGTATTCAACTTCCTTTGAGGCAAAGTTGCATTTCTCAAGTTTGAGGTGAAGGTCAAGTTCCTTCATACATTGGAGGACACACTTAGTATGTTCAGTGTGGGTTTTCTCATCAGAAGAGAAGATGAGAAGGTTGTCCATGTAGATGACAAGCCATCCTTCAGCAATCATATTGTGAAAGGAGTCATTCATGAACCTTTGAAAGGTGGTGGGGGAGTTGGTGAGACTGAAGAACATTACGGTCAGTTCGAAGAGTCCTTTATGAGTAATAAAGGTGGCTTTTCATTGATATCCGTCTTTGATTCAGATGTTGTTGTAGCCCCATCGAACATCAAACTTCATGAAGACCTTGGCATCATGGAGTTTATCAATGAGGTTGGAGACTAGGGGGAGAGGGTAGGCATCGTGAATGGTATGTTCATTGAGATACCTGTAGTCTTGGCAAGGACAGAGTCCGCCATCCATCTTTTTGACAAAGAAGAACAGGGATGCTTGGGGGGAGTTCGAAGGGTGTATCTTGCCTGAAGCAAATTTTTCATTGAGGAAGGCCTTCGTAGCCTTGCACTTGTCTGGGGAGAGAGGGTAAATTTTTGCAACCTTGGGCATGAAAGATTCATTGAGGTTGATCTCATGATCATAAGGGCATGAGGGGGGTACATGGTCCATGGCTTCTTTCAAGAAGACGGAGGTGAAGTCAGAGTATTCAGAGGGGAGGGTGACCTTGGCTTTGGCTTTCTCGGCAGCCATGGCCAACTCAGTAGAGTTCGTGAGTTTGGCAATAAGGGGATCGCCCTTGGGGATAAAATGATAGCCACATCGGATGATACGGTTAATGGTGTAGTTGTCACGAGCACGGCAGAGGTACTGAGGTTCCGTCTCGTAATTGAGGTATTCATAGAGGCGTCCATCATAGACAGAGTCTACTTGGATGTGGCAAGGAGGTCAAGGGGAGGGCTTGAACTATTGGAAACATGTTTCATATTGGTTCAAGTCAACTTTGTGGAGCATATAGAGCTCCTTGGATTGATCAGTAGACTTGTTGATGGAGAGAGTTTGACCAAACCAGTTGATAGTGGGGTTGACAGCTTTCAACCATGGAAGACCAAGGATGAGGTTTTGTCAACCACAATCCATGATGTAGAAGAGGACTTTGTGGGCGAGTCCTTCAATGTGAACAAAGAGTTCGATGGTGAAGTGAACTCCTTCTTTGTCTGTGGGTCCCTGGTTGAGGTTGGTGACATTGAGGGGGGAGGGAAGTTGGGTGATGGGGAGCTTGTTTTTGTGATCAAAGCCCCAATCAATGCAAGAGATATTGATGCTGCTATCAATGAGGGCACGAGTGTTGACAGTTTTTAACATGTGTGAGGGTACAATGACTTGGACAGGGATTTGCATTGAACCAGGTAGTGTAGATACATTTACACATTGTATTTTAGGAGAGTCCCACATCGGTCAAGATCTCCGTTCTAAAAATCCTTCTTGGGGGGAAGGGTGAATTGGATGTGACGAACAGTGAGGTCATTGTCGTCATCGTCATTGCAGGTCTGGAGTTTTGGGAGGTTGTCGTCAACCTGTTCGACTTGTTTGACCAAAGTCTTATGAGGTTCCTTGGGGTATTTGCCACAAGCATCGGCTCAGTGGCCTTTCTGCCTGCAGTATAGGCAATGCCCTTCTTTGAAGCATCATTCCCACTCTTCGGGAGTTAGCTTAGGGGGTCTGGGGACGTTGACCACATTGATGTCCATGGTGTTGGGATCACGGATTTTCTGGGAAGAGGTGGAGATGGAGGGGGTCTGGTAGGGTCGGTAGGTAGGAGTGGAATGGGTAGGGTGTTGGTTGACAATGGTCTGGGGTCGGTCATTCTGGACTTGGAAGTGAATGGCCTTTGAATACCACTCATCGACCTTGGTGGGGACCATATCCATGGAGAGAATGTGGTGGGAGAGGGGAGGGGGGATGCCAGTGGAAAAGTAGTTGATCAGGACATTTTGATCAGTGATGCCCAAAAGGGTAACGTTGTTTCTGAACTCGGCGATGTGCTGACTGAGTTCGGGACCATAAGATCTGTTCTTCTTGGGGATGAGGCACTCAGAGTGAAGCCAGTTGATGGCTTGGGTCTTGGTATCCTGGTGCTCAAAAGCACTCTTGAATTTGACAAGGAAGTCATTGAACTTCATGAAGGTTTGAGCAGCAATGGCCTCCTTCCAAAAGATAGAGGCCCAAATGGCAGCCAAGTCCTTTTTCATGTAGGACAAGGCATAGGCGATTTTTTTCTTGTTGTTGTCATCGTAAATGGCTTTGTTTATGATGAGGTACATTTGAACAGTGGATAGCCAGGACATGGCATCAGTGTAAGAGCTGTCAAAGGTGTCAGAGGCTCTGAGGCAGAGTTCAGTGGATTTGGTCATCATGGTGACCTGGGCTGGGGGTAAGGGCAGGGTAAGCACTGGTTGGCAGTTGACTGGGGTTGGGGACGGTGGGGTGGATACTCTGGGGATACTAAGTGCCACAGATAGTCAATGGGCAAGTTCTAAATCCTCAGGATGTTGAGGGATGATGAGGTCTTCGTCAGTGTCAATGGGGTTCTCCAAAGAGGGTCCGTTGGTGTCCGACGAGTCAAGGGTTTCTCTTTTCGACGTGAGGTCGGAATAGGATCTAGAGTTTCTGGGGCATTGGTGGGCAATGGTGGAGGCTCATATGATGATAGCCGATCAAGGGAGATCTTAGACCTTTTGTTATGCTCAACATGGTCAAGCGTAGCCTGTAGTGGTTCAAGGGCTTACTGTCGCTATACAGCTGACAGGATGAGGGGGCCTGATGAGGGGGTTCCTTGACAGGGAGGCTAAAGCCAGCGTAAGACTAACATCAGGTCAAAGGGGAGGTCTGCTCAATGTTACGCTTGACGTAGTCGGAGCGTGGCCTACAGAGGTCGAGGGCTTACTGTCGCTATACAGCTGACAGGAATCGAGGGGTCTAACAAGGGGTGTCCTTGATAGAGATTCTGGGAGCGTCAATGAGATGGGATCAGGGGGGTTCTGAGGACCATTGAGGAGACAGGATCGAAGGGGGGTCTGAGGACCGTCGAAGAGATAGGATCAAAGGGTTCTGAGGACCGTCGGGAAGACGGGATCGAGGGATCTGTCAAGGGGTCTTCCTTGGCAGAGGTTCTTAGGACACCGTAAGACTAACGGTGGATCGAGGGGTTTCAAAGGAGCGTCCACTCAA
>JBBPMF010000971.1:0-13947 GCA_038090175.1 Austroboletus eburneus
TTGCCAACCGGTGTTCTCCTTGCCCCCACCCCCCCCCCCCCAGATCACCATGACCTCCAAGCCCACAGAACTCCACCTTGGAGCCCCTGATGCCTTTGACAGCTCTTACACTGAAGCCATACCCTGGCTCTCCTCGATTCAAACCTATCTTCTTGTTAACAAGGCTGTCTATGACGATGATGACAAGAAGATCGTCTATGCCCTCTCATACATGAAGAAGGACTCAGCCGCCACATGGGCCGCTACCTTCTGCCAAGACATTATTGCTAACCAGATGTTTGGCAAATTCACCAACTTCATTACCAAGTTCAAGGCTGCCTTTGAGCACTAGGACACCAAGAATCAAGCCATCAACTGGCTTTACTCAGAACACCTTGTACCCAAGAAAGCCAGATCCTACAGCCCAGAACTCACAAAGTTCATCGCCGAATTCTGCAACAATATCACCTTATCAGGTATCTCTGATCAGAATGTTCTGATCAACTACTTTACTGCTGCTATTTCCCCTCTCCTCTTCCACCAAATCTTTTCCCAGGATACTATCCCCACCATGGTCGATGACTGGTATTCCAAGGCCATTCATTTCCAAGTCCAGAATGACCACGCCCAGATCATCATCAACCAACACCATGCCCCCGCTACCCATCCCTACCGCCCCTACCACACCCCCATCTCTACCACATCCAAGGCTCACGACCCTGATGCCATGGATGTCGACACCATCTCTACACCATGATCCCCCAAGCTAACTCCCGAAGAGCAGGAGTGATGCTTCAAAGAAGGGTATTGTCTTCGATACAGGCAGAAAGGCCACAGGGCCGATGCTTGTGTCAAATACCCAAAGGAACCTCACAAGACTTTGGTCAAGCAAGTTGAACAGGTTGATGACCCCAACCCTGCAATGATGATGACAACCTCACTGTTCACCACATCAAATTCTCTCTTCCCGAAGAGGATTTTTAGATTGGAGACCTCCCTCAATGCAAGGCTCTCCTACTGTACAACGTGTAAAAGTATCTACCATGCCTGGAACAATGCAAATCCCCATTGAAGTCATTGTTCCCTTCCACACATTGCAAGTCATCAACACCGCACCCTCATCGATAGCGGCGCTGATATCTCTTGTATAGATTGGGGCTTTGTCCACAAAAACAAACTCCCCACCACCCGACTTCCCTCTCCCCTCAATGTCACCAATCTCAACCAGGAATCCACTGACAAAGGAGAAGTCCACTTCACCACCAAACTCTTCATCCACATTGAAGGGCTTGCCCACAAAGTCCTCTTTTATGTCATGGACTGTGGACAACAGAACCTTATCTTAGGTCTTCCCTGGTTAAAAGCCGTCAATCCCACCATTGACTGGTTCGAGCAAACTCTCTCCATCAACGAATCCACGGATCAATCCAAAGAACTCCACTTGTTACACAAGGCCAACCTCAATCAGCACAAGGCCCGATTCCAGCAGTACAAACCCTCCCCCAGACCCCCTCACCACATCCAAGTGGACTCAATCTATGATGGATGACTCTATGAATATCTCAACTACGAAACAGAACCTCAGTATCTCTGATGAGCCTGCAACAACTACATGATCAACAGGATCATCCATTGCGGTTATCACTTCATCCCCAAGGGTGACCCCCTTATCACTAAGCTCACAAACTCCACCGAGCTTGCTATGGCTGCCGAGAAAGCCAAGTCCAAGGTCACCCTTCCCCCCAAATACATCAAATTTGCTTCCGTCTTCTTGAAAGAAGCTATGAAACATGTACCTCCATCCCGACCCTATGATCATGAAATCAACCTTGACGAATCCTTCACCCTGAAGGTTGGGAAACTCTACCCTCCCCCCAGATGAATGTAAGGCCACAGAGGCCTTCCTCGATGAAAATCTTGCCTCAAGCAAGATTTGACCCTCAAACTCCCCCCAAGCATCCCCCTTTTTCTTCATCAAAAAGAAGGATGGCAGACTCCGCCCCTGCTAAGACTACCGATACCTTAATGAACATACAGTTCGCGATGCCTACTCCCTCCCCCTAGTCTCCGACCTCATTGACAAACTCCATGATGCCAAGGTCTTCACAAAGTTCAATGTCCAATGGGGCTACAACAATGTCTGAATCAAAGACAGACATCAATGGAAAGCCACCTTTATTACCCACAAAGGCCTCTTCGAACTGACTGTAATGTTTTTCGGTCTCACCAACTCCCCCACCACCTTCCAATGATTCATGAATGACTCCTTCCACAACATTATCATCAAAAGATGGCTCATCATCTATATGGACGACCTCCTCATTCACTCCCCTGACGAAAAAGTCCACGCTGAACAAACTAAGCATGTACTCCAATGCATGAAGGAACTCGACCTTTACCTTAAACTCGAAAAGTGTAACTTTACTTCTAAAGAAGTCGAATATCTCAGGATGATCATAAAACCAGGACAACTCGCCATGGACCCTGTCAAGTTGGATGGGATTATATCCTGGCCTACCCCTGAGAAACTTCATGACATTCGCTCTTTCCTGGGTTTCACCAACTTCTATCAATGCTTCATCCCTGACTATTCCTCTGTCACCCGCCCTCTCATTGACCTCACTAAGAAAACCAGCCCTTGGGCCTGGTCCTCCGAATGTCAGAAATCCTTCAAACACCTCAAAGAGCTCTTCCTTGCCTGCCCAGTCCTCCAACTCCCCAACTTCTCCACCCCATTTGCCATTGCTACCAATGCCTCGAAGTTCACTTTGGGTGCAATCCTCCTTTAAACCAACACCAATGGAGACTGGCACCCCTGCTCTTATCTCTCCCAGTTGTTCTCACCAGCAGAATGAAATTATGATATCTACAACTGAGAACTCCTTGCAATCATGCAAGCCCTGAAAACCTGGTGCCATTACCTCCATGGCAGCTCCCACCCAGTTCAGGTATTCACTGACCACAAGAAACTGACCTATTTCCGGTCAGCACAGAATCTCAACCACCGTCAAGCCCGATGGCTCCTTGACCTTGTCGACTTTGATCTAACCATGATCCATGTCCCCAGCAAACTCCTTGCTGGCCCAGATGCCCTCTCCCGCTGCCCAGATCTCCTCCCCTCAGATGACGCCGACAACAAAGATGTCACCTTCCTTCCCCCCTCCCTGTTCATCAACGTTATTGAAGCCATGCTCAAAGAACACATCTCATCTCACTCCGAGACCGATCCCTTCATTCTCAAGGCCCTCCAATCCCTTGACAGAACCATTTCCCCAGCCTTTCACTCTCGCTTCTCCGATTGGCAATATAAAGATGGTATTCTTACATTCCAGGGATGTGTATATATTTCCCCTGATGACTCCCTCTGCCGTTCAATTCTCCACCGATGCCATGACCACAAGACCGCTGGTCACCCTGGTTACCTCAAAACCTGCCAGCTCGTTGCCGCCAAGTTTTGGTGGCCTGGTCTTGCCCAATAGGTGTGCAAGTACATTGAAGGTTGCACCTTGTGTCAACAGAACAAGGCGAACATCCACCCCATGGTACCCCCTCTCACCCCATCCAATCCTCTTGTACCTGCCCTTTCCAGCAGATCTCATGTGATCTCATCACCGATCTCCCTATCTCTGCTGGCTTTGATACTCTTTTGGTCGTGGTTGACCATGGCCTTACTAAGGGGGTAATTTTATGCCCAACAAAGAAAACCATCACTGCGGAAGGGGTTGCCTCCCTTTTCTTCCACAAAGTCTTCCTTCGCTTCAGTCTTTATGATCAAATCATCTCTGATCGAGGCCCACAATTTGCCTCTGCCTTTGCCAAAGAGTTGGGACGTGTTCTCAACTATTCCCTCACCCTCTCCACTGCCTATCATCCCCAAACAGATGGAGAAACCAAATGTGTCAACCAAGAGGTTGAAACGTACCTCTGGATCTTCTGCGGAAACAACCCCTCCTCATGGTCTGATCTCATTCCACATGCAGAATTCACTCACAACCACTGCCCCCACTCTGTCACTAGACAGACTCCATTCTATCTCATGATGGGATATGAACCCCATGCCCTCCCCTCAGTCATCTTCAACTCCTACATCCCTGCCATCACCGATCACCTTAAATCCCTTACTGCCGCTTGTAATGAAGCCCTCACTGCCCATGAACTTGCTCACCAAGTCATGGCCTCACGAAATCACTGCTCCTTCTTCCCCTTCACCAAGGGATCCAAAGTCTGGCTTGAAGTCAGAAATCTGAAATGCTCCATCGTCAACCCTAAGTTTGCCCCGAAATGTGAAGGACCCTTTACCATTGTCAAGATCCTATCTCCCATCATCTATGAACTCCATCTCCTATGATCATGGAAAATCCACCCTGTGTTTCATGCTTCCCTTCTCTCACCCTATTGCGAAAACCTCGTACACGGGCCAAACTACCCCTCTCCCCCACCTGATCTTATCAATGGACAGGAAGAATATGAAATTGAGAAAATCATGCACCACTGCGGATCTCCGTCCTTCCGTTCCTTCCTGATCCAATGGAAGGGGTACTCCACCAAGGAAGATTCCTGGGAATCCGAAAGGAACCTGCGGAACTCTGTCTCCCTCCTCAATAATTATAAACATTGTCACTCAATTTCCCCATCTCCATCCAAACAAACGCCTTTCTCAATCATGTCCATCACCCTCTTATCCCCCTCCCCTGCACCCAGTGACATCCCTTCCAATGTCGCAGAACCTGGCTGGTCCTTGACCCTCCCTGAAAACAATCCCCTTGAGGTCAATGACCCACCTATCCCCGTCCCTCCCCCTTCCCTGATCTAATGCCTTTGCAATGATGCTGAAGGGATTCCATCTGCCTGGCCCGGCTTCAGCTGGACCCACCCTAAACCTCTCATTCCCTCCTCCACCCCCATTCCCCTGGCCCAATGAATCTCTAACTGCTTCACCCGTCTTCCCTTGACCATTTCACCTGCTACCATACCAAATTACCCTATTCCCCTTGACCAAGAAATCGCCGACTCCATTGCCTCAGAACTCTGAAACTCTAGTCTTGCCATGACCCTCGATGCCCACATGGAACCTCATTCCCCCTTCACACTTATGTACCAGTTTTTCCTCACCAATTCCCAAATCGCTGTCTCCGCTGCCACCCCCACTGTCTCCGCTGCCCAAGCACTGGCAAACCTCCACATCCATCGCCTCCATCAATCCCTGGAGCACGACCTCATCCAACTAATGTACCAGTTGGATATGACTAACTTCGTCATCAACATCGATCAATATCTCCAAGAACGCACCAACACTAGCACTTCCCATATCCCCACCCTCTCCGCATCCTCCAAATCCCTCACTGCTCAAGAAGTTGCTGTTCTAGAATGAGTCAACAACTACTGGACCAGGCATGATCACCTCTGGTCCATTCCCCCAAACCATCCTCATTATCACAAGACCTGTTACCAATGCTGACACCTTGGACATCATCACCCCCAATGCCCATTCTATCGATGTCCCACCTGTCACCATTTGTCCCCCAGTCATCCCCAGCAGACCTGCCCTATGCGCACCCACACCCCCCGGACCTTTGCATCCTCCTCTTCGGACTCTTCTACCCAGCAGTCTCCCCACTCCTTGAGGTCCTCCTTCTCACACCTGGGACATTCTAACCCCTTAGGACGTTGTCCCCCCGTCCACATCCCTTGTAGGGTCCTCACTCCCCCTCCTTCTCCACTGGCAGTGGATAACTATGAGTTCTTTGTCAGCACCGAAGCTGACGACAATGAGACAGGTTCTCACAATGGCGATTATTAGGGTTTTGTCGTGGTCTCACCCATATGATGGGGGTAATGTTACAATTCATTGGCCACTTACCTTTCTTTCCCTTGACATTTACTTACCCATTGTTAAATCCGGTCCTGCAGAGATCCGGGTATGAATCTCCAGAACACTGGAGGTGCACAGTTCGGAAAGCAACTTCGGCTTCACCTTATGTGGTGTGCCCTTGTTTGAGTCCACTGTCGCTAATTTACAAGAGGAATGGAAGCCGGAGGATCAGAGGGTCAGAGGCGAGTCGTCTAGACTCAGGCAGGAGAACACCGATACGAGATCAATGGCGGAGGAGTAAAGCAGGTGATTAAATCGATATTTGAACTAAGGTCTAAGCTAAGGATACATGGGTTTATATACGGAGGTCGGAGTTCTGAAGAAGGAAAGGCTAGGGTCGTGCAGAGAATACAAAGGAACTGCTACTGTGCCGGCAAGTCACACAGCCAGGGCTGTGCTTCCTTGTCTGAGCACAACAGTATAGAATGGAGGTTAACTAAATAGCAAACAAGGAAGTATAAGAAGGTAACATAAGTATAACATACAGGGAAAGAGTATAGGATCGGATACGGAGGAACGGACAAGAGATCGGGATGACTTAGTGATGGAATGCTTCAACTCCGGAGTTAGATCACTGGAGGCGGCCGTACAGCCTTGGAGATGGCTGGAGGAGACTTGGTCAAAATCTGGGATATGACACCCATGTATATCAAAAGGGCCTTAGCCCTGCTGTTCAAGTCCCGCTTGGGCTCTTTTCTTTCACCTTTTCTCAGATTACTGCTTACATATTTAGCGTGACTCATCTGCAGTTGTATTACTGATACTTTTCCGATGCCATCGCATCTTTTCATAGTGACTCAGCCTTCTTCACGATTCCATCGCCTTCTACCACTGACTCACCTTCCTGCTTGGGCTCTTTTCTTTCACCTTTTCTCAGATTACTGCTTACATATTTAGCATGACTCATCTGCAGTTGTATTACTGATACTTTTTCGATGCCATTGGATCTTTCCATAGTGACTCAGCCTTCTTCACGATTCCATTGCCTTCTAACGCTGACTCACCTTCTTCTCTGATCTACCCTTAATCATTTGGCTTGCATATATAAACTCTCGGCATACTGCTGTAGATCCTTATTCGAGACCTCCTACAATCTACCTTGTGCCTTGGATTGTTCTCAATCCCTCAGTCCTTATCCTACTGTTGAGTGGACACTCCTTAGAACCTCTTTGATTCACCGCTAGTCTTGTGGTGTTCCCAGAACCTCTGTCAGGGAATACCCTTGTCAGAGTCCCCTTCGATTCCATCTCCTTGACAGTCCCCAAGAACCCCTTTGATCCCATCTCCCTGATGGTCCCCAAGAACCCTTTTAATCCCATCTCCCCAATGGTCCCCAAGAACCCTAAGATCCTGTCTCCTTAACAGTCCTCAGAACCTCCACCAAGGATGCCCCTTGCTGGATCCCCTCAACTCCTGTCAGCTGTATAGCGACAGTAAGCCCTTGAACCTTTTGTAGACCATGCCCAACTACATGGAGTGTAACAGTTCCCTATTGAGTCTCCACTCCCCCTCCCTCTCCACCAGCAGTGAATGACTATGAGTTCTTTGTTAGTTTGAAGCTGATGACAATGAGACTGGGTCCTGTCATGATGACTACTAAGGTTTTGTCACAGTCTTATCCATATAACAGGGGTAATGTTATAATTCATTGAGCTTCTCTTTTCTTTTCCACTATGATTACTTATCATGTATACCAAAGGATTTTAACTCTCACTGTTCAAGCCCCACTTGGGTTCTTTTCTTTTACCATTTTCTTTTCATTTCCACTTACTTATTTAGCATGACTCATCCACAGTTGTATTATCAACCCTTATCTGATGCCATGACATCCACTCCATAGTGACTTAGCTTCTTTGCAATTCCATAACTTTCTATTGCTGACTCACTTTCTTTCCTTGCCTACCCTTAACCATTTGACTCATCTATATAAACCCTTGATACTCAGATGTATTCCATACCTTAGACCTCCTGCAATTTACCTAGTATCTTGGAATTGCTTTTGGTCCCTCAGTTCTTGTTCTACTATTAAGTGGATGTTCCTTTATACCCTTAATCCATTGCTAGTCCTGCGATATCCTTAGACCTATTGATCCCTTGGTTCTTAACAGTCCCCAGAATCTCTGCCAAGAAAGACCCTTGAGCAGACCCCCCTTTGACCCAACATTAGTTCTATGCTGGCCTTAGCCTTCCTGACAAGAAACCCCCTCATCAGGCCCTCTTGTCCTGTCTGCTATATAGCAACAGTAAGCCCTTGAATCTCTGCAGGCCTATGCTTGACCACATCAAGCATAACAGCCACTACCTCCTTTATCACTACTGAGGTCCTCAGATCTCCCATCAAATGCTGTCACAGTGGTAAGAAGTATGAAATGCACTCTGCTGTGGCTGCTAGCTGGAATGATAAGTATGATGACAATGATGAGCCAATTGGCCCAATTATAGCTTCCTTAGTGGAGCTCTCTGATAAAGAAGACATTGTTGACTTATATGGTTCCTAAGAAGATAATATGGAGGGCATTGATTCTTTGTATGTTCAATCTCTTTGGGACTCCCTGATGCATTACTTACCTAAATGTTTGTTTCCTTTGGAAATGTTATGCGTGTGCAACATCTAGTCTCAGTGTGTCCTCAAAGGCGACACAAAGTCTTGTATATCTGAAGGGTTCTCTGCTGAGACTTGAGACTCAGGCAGGATGAGACTAAACACTGTGTATAATTGTGCAGATCTAGCTGGGAAACATACAAGACAACTACTAGCTATTTATACAGCCCAGAATCATCTCAGAACGGAAGACCAATGGGACAGAACACATGGTACTCTACAATGGCCTTGTGAATCCATGGTAAAAATGGGAATACACTAAGAATATGGATCTCCATATGACCATATGAAGCATAGTCTTCAGGGAATAGTGTCCAATAGCATTCTAAGAGAAGTCCATCTTTGGGTCTCCATTCTGGTTGAAGAGTGATAAAATGTTCCGATGGTTCCAGGATTCCAGAACCTTTGGAATCACAGAAAGGTATCTCAGAAGTGTTGGAAGCATGGGACCAAGTTCTGGAACCTTCAGAAACTCCAGAACTGCCCCTACTTGTAACAGGAAACATAGCACAGGTATGTAGCATGATCATTAACTCTGATATGGACTCAAACATTGTAGATACTATTGCTGTACAGTATCTATTGAGCAATTGAATACCACTAGATATACTTGCTTTGGTATTGTGAGTTCCAGTAAGAAGAAATGCTCTTATAAGAATGCTATGCAAAAATGCCCTAAGTGCATTTGTGTTAAATATTTAAATGAAAAAAGGACATAAATCTTAATAAAAATGATTCTAAATTTCAAAATGCAAAAGATGTGCAAACATGCCATAGGCACAAGTGCACATACTCCCATAATGCAGATATATGGATACTTGACTCAGGCACATCAACACATTTCACTCCAGGGTGTTTATATTTTATCAAATACCTTGAACTCAAAAGAAAGGCTAAAATTCCAGTCAGCACTGAAGCTGGAATCATATACATAGTAGGCATTGGAAGAGTTATCATTTGCTGGGGACAATCTAACAGTTAGAAGGATAGATTTCTTTACCTATATGACATTGGCCATCTTTCCAACAATGGTGTAAAAGATTAAAAGAGATATGTACAAGCTAGACATCACCTATGGTAATGGCACTATACTTGCCTCCTTTACCCCTGGCCATCATGGCCGAAATATGTATACTATTGATACCTTACTGCTTGATGAGAGGTATATTCTAAACTTAAGCACACCCACATATGATATAATTTACCATAAATTTTATCATCCATCAAAGGAACATCTTTGTCATGTGTGTAAACATATGCAAAACTTTCCAGTTGACATTGAGATTTCCTCAAAGGATTCAATTTGTCCTGGATGTGCTAAGGAAAAACTCCCCAATAAATCCTTTGTTTCTATTGAGCATAGGGCTACTTGTTCCTTCAAACTAGTCCACTCAGACCTTAAATCCTTCTCTATCCAATCCTATTTGAAATATAAGTATGTGATCATTTTTGTTGATGACTACTCCTCTGATGCATGGGTCATTAGCTTACATACTAAGGATGTAGCCTTATCAGCTGCTTGCAACTTTATTAATATGGCAGAGATGCAATTCACTGCTAAAGTCAAAGGTTGGATGTCTGATGCTGGTAAAGAATACAAATTCAAGGTGTTTGATGCAATGCTCAAGGAAAAGGGCATAGAGATCTTTCAATCTGCCCTCTACATATCACAATAAAATGGTCATGCTGAACATATGATGCAGACTCTGTCAGATATGTCAGAAAGTCTGTGATATGATGCCTGCTGTAAAGACTTAACTGGAAAACACTTTATGAAGTGCTTTATAGTGCTTCTCCTAATGTAGCACACTAGTGTATCTTTGGATGCAGTGCATCCATGCATATTCCACAGGATGTGTGGGTAAATAAACTCATCCCCAAATCAGAGCAAATAATGTATCTAGGCATTGCCCCTGGCAATATTAAGAATTTTACATTCATGAGATCCCCCAACAATGTTGTTTTTATCTCAGCTCATGCATTTTTTAATGAAGAGCTATTTTTTAAATGCACTAATGCATCTAGGTGCTTGATCTCTAATATGGAACATGCTCCTGTGACATCTTTGTTGATTTTCCTGAAACAGTGATTGAGCTTTTACCTCCCACTAAGGATAATACACATTGACCCATGCACCCTTTTCAGTCTTATATTTCTACTTCTCCTTCTCCTTCTGTCTCTCCTTGCACCCCCTTGTTGAAAGTGACTAACTATAGAACACCTAACTATAGCCTGAATAGTATATTCAGTACATGAGAAAGGCTTACATAATATGTAGCATACTTAGTATATGTAAGTGTAGAGTTTCTAACTCTGCTTGAATAATCACTTCTTTACTTTGAACCACCACAACCAAACTAAGCTCTCAAACTCAGTTCTCATCCCCAGTGAGTATTTGATCATATGATTTGATAGAGTTGTTGCCCCAGCATAGATTCCATGATCTAAGCTGCTATAAGTAATAGTACAGGCTTGACATCTAATATGTGTTGTCTGGAACCTGCAAGTTCAATACTCCTTTTCTTGCCCTCTATCTGAGGTCCCTGCCCCTCCATGCAAGCAACACAGAGCACCTCCTTCATCTTTAGTTCCACCACTACTCTGTTGATCAAAACAACAACACTGCATGCCTAATCAGCCTGGTAATGTCTATTGTGACAACCAGCATCCTGTAGATAGTAAAAAGGTTATGAACAAGAAGTTCAAATGGCATAACATCATTGGTGATTCTGCAGATGCCTGGTCAGTTTGATTCTGATACAATGCAAACAGAAATTGCATCCCCTATGTCTCCACTAAGTAAAGCTGATGTTAAACAATTATGTCATGATGGGGAAAAAGGTGACTATTTTCAGGACTCCACTTGCACTTCTGGTGCATTTGTGCATTTTTCAGGATTTACTAAATTAGCAATGTTTCTGATGTCATAGACAATACCCATGATTAATGCTTCTGCAGAATATAAACCAATATGCAAATGGACTTATAGAGATATCCAAACCATATTCCCTGCAGCTCAAGAGGATTGGAAAACCAATTGTTGACATGAGCTAGATATGCTACAAGAGTGATGTGTTTTTGAGTTGCTTGACAAACCACCTGGCTGAAAGGTTATTGACAACCAATGTGTTTTCGATGTTAAATCTGATGATCAATAATGTGCATGCTTAATTGCAAAAGGTCTTTCAGATTGAGGAAGTTGATTTTGATCAAATATTCTCTCCTGTGGACAGTCTGGCTCTTGCTGGCTCTTGCTACCACAGAAAACTGGCATATAGAAGTGGTTGGTGTTTATTCAGCTTACCTTTATGGAAAGCTGAAAAAGATATTTTTATGAAGCAATCTGAAGGCTTCAAAATCTCAGGGCAAGAGCATAAGGTACTTTGCATATTGCATGCCCTCTATTGCCTTAAACAGGCAGGACTAGCCTGGTGGGAAGCACTCAATGAGAGCATGAAAAAACTTGGATTTAAATGTCTCAAATCTCATGCTGGTATATTCTTATTCAAAAAGAAAGGCATATTAATGGTTGTTGCAATCATCTATGTGCCCTTTTCTGTGGCCATAACAAGGCACTTGTGAAAGAAGTAAAGGGGCACTTTATAATGAATGGAAATGCAGGAACTTAGATCCTGTCAAAGAATTCTTGTATATGAGAATCAGACATTAAGATCACAAAATCTTGATTGACCAATACTCATACCTTGAAAAAGCACTTGAGCAATTTGGAATGCAGAATGCTAGAATTGCACCCACATCTCTGTGCCAGGGTTATTACTTTTTTTAATATCATGGATCTGTAGACCCAGAACTTAGATTGTGCTAGCAACAAGTGATTGGTTCCTTGCTATATGTTATGTTTGGAACATGCCCAGATATTGCTTATGCTATGACAGCAATGACTAAGCATGTAGCAAATCCCTCTAAAGAGCACCTTGATAAAGCATTGTATATATATCTGTAGATATCTGCTTGGTATCAGGAACTATTCCCTAGTGTTCAATGGTGCATCTGAAGCTGGATTGATTGCATTTACTGATTCTAACTGGGCATCAGATCCAAACACTTGTTGCTTTCTGACTGGCTGGTTTATTAAACTAGTAAATGGCATATTCAGCTAGAAGTTGTCCCAACAGGACAGAGTTGCACACTCTAGCACTGAAGCAGAATATGTTGCCTTGTCTAATTGTAGCAAACAAGTGATTTGGCTGCACACTTTTTTAGAGAAACTAGGTTACATGTTGACTTCTACTCCAATCTATGGGGAGATAATGAAGAATCAATCTTCATGGCCACAAATCCTGTGACTGAGAAGTGCAATAAACACATTGACACTTGTTGGCATAGTGTGCAAGTATGTTCAGGACAAGCTCATTGAGATTTTCTTCTTAGAAGAATTCAATAATCCTGCAGATATGTTTATCAAGAATTTGGCACATGTTAAACTTGACCAGTTCAAATCTAAGCTAGGCTTAATCTTCTATAACTTCCCTCAGGTGGATTAACTTCCCTGTCACTTTTGCTTACATACCAGTGAATTTAGCAAGGGGAAGTGTTGAAAGTGAATAACTAAGGGATACTTATCTATAGCCTGAGTAGTGTACTTGATGTATATGAGAAGGGCTTACATAATATATAATATATATAGTATAAGTGTAGAGTTTTAGACTCTGTTTTAATAACACTTCTTGTCCTCATATAATCACCATCAATGTGTATTCTAACTTCCTCTACAAGTGAATAATGCATTACTTTTATGGTTAGATAAGTTGTGTATCCTGCTGGCTGCAACAAGTGGTAGTACAGGCTTGACACATCATGTGTGTTGCCTGGAATCTGCAAGTTCAACATAAAGGACATTATTTTTCTGCCCTGGAACTACAAATCCTTCAGATTGCTTCATAAAGATTTCCTTCTTTAGCTTTCCATATAGATAAGTAAAGCAAACATTGATGGCCTCAATGTGCCAATTTTTGATCATGGTAAGGGCCAGCATAAGCTGGACTATCTCAAATCATACAACCAGAGAAAGTGTTTGATTGAAATCTACTCTTTTGATCTGAAAGAAATTCTTTGCAACTAGTTGGGCATATTTTTGTCCATTGGACTTAATATTGAATACCCATCAGTTGTCTATTATTTTCCAGCTGGGTAGTCTTTCAACCAGCTCATAGATATTCTGGTCTCATAACATAGTTACATAACTCATATTGACAAGCAGCTTTCCATTCCTCTTGAAGTTTCAGAGATAGTTTATGGATGTCTTTAAATGTCCATTCACAGAGTGGCTTATGTTCTGCAGTGATAGTATGTCATATCCCAGATTCTTGGTAAGTTCCCTCTGCTCCTCCATGTGTAATATCTCTGCTGTTCCATTCCTATGTTCTCTGCTACTCTGTATCCACTTTCCTCTTATGTTCATATATGTTATGTTACATTCTCCTTCATTATTTTCATAGTATAGTCTCCATTCCATCACTGTGGTGCTCAGGGT
>JBBPMF010000972.1:0-13922 GCA_038090175.1 Austroboletus eburneus
CTTGACGTCATGGAGGACACGGCTTTACAATGTTTGGCTGCTTTACTCCCGTTCGTGTGCTCGAGCAAAGGTAAGTACGTTCACTTGGCATGATTGTCGTCGACGAGTCGCCGACAGCAGCATAGCAGGCAATGTAATGGCGCTCCCACCGCGACAGTGCATCAGGCGCTGGAAATCTAGGCCCCGGTTGCTTGGACGGAAAACCATGTCAACCTCGTGTCGCGATGCCAGTGAGTTACAACGTCTGTGACATTTTGATTACCGCGTGCTAGTGCTTGCATTTCATAACATCGCTCGTCAGATCTTCAGACGTAGCGGGCCCTGCTACGTCAGCCGGGGATGCGTTATTCCCGCGATCGCGACTTCTTTTTTCAGACTACGATCTACTGATCACTGTATTCAGCAACGCTTACACCTAAAGACATGACAGGAAAGGGCTGGTACGAAGCGCTCGCTAGCACGCTAAACAACACAAAGGAGCCTAGTGAGTCCTATTCCGCCTTTCCAGCCAGCCCTGACACGATCTATTTTCCAACGTACGCACCCGGCCATGCAGCTCGCGACAGAAGACGCATCCGGCGTACCGCGCGTCTGATCGCACATCTGGCGAATATTCGTCACCGCGCGCACGCTGCCCGCGCTCCCCCTCCTCCTAACGACGACTGACATCCGCACGCCCAAGGTAGCACAGATGGTCAGCGGAAAGGAGCGCGTCGAGGTCGTGTTTTGGACACCGAGCTCGCGGGAACAGTTTCGAATCCAGGGACGGGTGTGGGCCGTTCCGGCGCCAAACTACACAGGCGCGTATCCGACGGCGCGCGGTATCGTGTACGAGGCATTGAAGAAGGGTTTGATTAGGAGGCCAAACGATTAGAGGTGTTCGATAGTATCGATGGGCGCTTGAAGGCGTCGTGGTGTCGGCCGGAACCGGGTACGCCGCTCGAGGGCGGGGAGGAGGAGATGAAGAAGTGGCCGACGAGGCTGCTAAAGTTGGGTGAGGTAGAGAGCGAGGAGGACAAACGCAACTTGGCGACGGCCTTGTCGAATTTCGCTTTGATACTCGTGGAACCGTTCGAGGTGGATTATATTGAGCTTGGGGTGTATCCCGAAAAGAGGCGGCGATTCGAGAGGGACGAGCAATTGATCGATTTCAAGAAGACGTTACTTTTACCGTGATGGTGGATCGGTGGATGCAATTACGCTGTTCGTATAGTTATCGTTGTAGTTTTACTACACGTGTATTGAAAAGGCGAGATTCACATTCGGTACTTTAGTTTCCAGGTGCATGTTTTGCAACCAGCGTCTAGGATAGGTCAGACTAGGCAGGGCAAGCGACCTGCCACCGACGCAGCCTAAGCCGAGACCGACCCTGTGGTTTATGTTGAGAGAGAGTGGGACACGAATGGAACGGCTGCACGTCGTTGTGGATGTATCTGGGTCCAACGTTCCCTAGGATAGTGCCGCCAGCGTGCCCAATACGGTCATTGGAAGGGGGCTTCACGCGCGACGAGCATGGCATCGAACGTGTTACCGTCGTAGTTAAGGCACGTCGCGTCGAAGTACAAACACCATACCGTGATATACAGAACGCGCTGGGTGGTAAAACGTTTGATCAAGACGTCTGAACCATCGATTAGCTACGCACAAAGCATCGTTGACGAGACGAGCGCGTTCTCTCGGACAGCACTTGTGCTTCTTCTGAAGGTGCGCCTAGCTTGAACTTGGGCGAGCACATCGCAGAGGTCGATGTTGGGAACTGGGATATGGGGACGGGTTAAACCACAGTACTCTCGAGACAAAACACACCTATGAATCCGGAATTGGGCGCGTTCAGCTCTAGCTCCGCGACTTCAGCCTTGAGGTCGCACACGACGATGGTCTTGCTCGTCCGTACGAGCGCTGATCCGTCGGCTGTGGATATGAATCCTGCGAGGGTCAACGGGGCTGCGATGATGTAGGTTGATGAATACGTCTCGCCGTTCGCGTGGTTTGCATCTGTCGGGTCTGAGTCTGACGCCCTCTGAGGCATGCGGATGGAGTCACTGCTCGGACTGGGCCGACATGGTGAACGTTCCCTTCAATTTGCACGGCTGCACTATCCCACTTCATCTACACTTGACCCAACAGAATTTAGAATCCGAGCCAAAGGCTCGCCCATGATTTGTGCGTATTCATCTACTCACACCATCCTTGTCATAGATGTCAGTGGTCGACGAGCACCATTTTGATTGTCTTGCATTTCTGAGAGACTTGCACCCAACTTGATACGTAGCTGTTCATTAACGCATCCCTGGCGGTGTCGAGGCAATCTTGTCGCTCAAGGTTCAGAATTTCCAACCCTAGATCGACGACAACTTGCAGAGCTTGTCAGGGCTGAGCAAAACCTCCTCGAAGCCTCACATGAGGCTGTCCAAGTCGATTCTAGGGCTCTTTGCGCACTGTCCAATGCTGCTTGACTCGACTGCAAGTTCAACGGACATCTTTCATATCCATCGGACAACCTTGATTCTCTTGTACCACAGCCCGCACTCGAGACCATTCATGTGACTTTTTGGAGCTCGTCGAATCTATCTTCAATGTCACATACCGCGCCTACCTTGAGAACACTCTCCGATGAAGATGAACACCGTTGACCTTAAGCGAGGAACAAGGAGCACATGGAACGACTCTCTACGGACGTGATCTCAAAATGGTTCATCATTATGCATACGTTTCGACTTCTGGTACAATTGCACGTTCCATGCATTAACCTCGATTGCTCGACAGCGTTGCGCAACTGCGCCACACAACTGTCATTTTGACGTGATCCAAACGATGCTTGCCGCTTATCCGGAGCACATGCGCAAGCACGAGGAAGGCGGGCCTTCCTCACTCAGGCTGAATCGCTGCGGTCATCCGTCCCGCGGGGTACAATCTGCGTCATCTGAATCAAGAGTACACGATAGGAATTGGTACTATGACCTTTATTTTGATCGTTCGCCGCATCACTACAAGTTACGTCCCACGTTCGTCGACTTGCTCGCCATCGAGTCGCTGAAGGTCAATCAGAAATGGTCATCGTAGAACAATCAACGGCATATGCATGGTAATTTACGGGTAAGAAGACGAGTAAACGTATTAGAGTAAGAAGAAGACAGATACAGGAGTAGAAGAGAGGTCTACAGCGAGCAACGAACAATGTCATCACTTCGCCAAAGGGCTATGCGGGAAACCCAAGATTACGATCGGAGGTACTCGACAAATCTCCGAATGCGACCGACACGCTTTGGAGTATCAATGCTTGTCGAAAGCATGCACTGCTGGGAGAATTCTGTACGCAGTCACATGGTTGAATACAAATATTTTTCGTGTCAACAATAACATCAATCACCTTGAAGCCATTTCTTCACTTCTTCTCTCGTCTCTGATTGCTGCTCTAGATCTATGGATGCGATCCGGAACAAGCCGACTGCTTCCTCTCGGTGCTGAACAGCATACAGCGCCTCGCATTTCTGCTGGTAATGAATGAACTTCAGTTCGTTTGCGTCGCTTGTCCAGCCAAACATCTTGATACAGTGTGAGCAGCCCGGACCTCATGATAAGAAATTGACACTTGCCAATGAAATGGTTTCTATTTGCGGATCAGCAGGAAACCAACGAGGCATTTGACTGCCTGGATGATCAAACAGTTCGAGTACCACATCATATTCACGCTTTCGTATGTGAATTTTTCGAACGATCGAATGCATGTGTGTCTGTAATAGAGTGTTAGACCCATCCTTCAAAGCAGTTACGATGATGTTGTACCTGAACCATGTAGCACAACGACACCGCTGGGCAGAGCATAATTATATCGGTGACACGCGCCATACCTTCTTCATGATTTCCCGATGTAAATATGACAATCGCCTATCATAGGGTTATGGGCAGATAGGCCACAGCAAGTGTCAGAAACGAACCTTGACGAGAGACATGAAGCACATGTCTGTATCAAGCACGTCACAATGATAAAAGAGCATATTGAACTCTTCTTTGGCACGCTCTCCACCTCCTTTGCCGAATAATGCCATACTGTATGCGACATAAGCTAGTATGGTAGGCTTGCACGCGATAGACTTCATATGTGATCAATGTGAATGAACGTACGAGAACGAAAAGACGACCACCTTTTGAGCATCTCGGATGGCTGGGTCCCACTGGTGAAGACGTGCTCGGAGGAGGGCACGGCTAGCATACAAGCATTGCCTTTCGTTGGATTGTCTGATTTCTTGCGACAGCAGTTGGATCGCCTTGAGTAGCTTGTCCTCCTTCCATGGTTCGAGTACTGCGGGGCTAGCATGAACGAGCTACAAGAGAAAGAGAAGGAATTAGAACGAGTGTCGACTCAGTCAAGACAGACTTGCATTTTTCATGTGAGTGATATGCTTGTGGGACATCTGCAGCAGCCAAAGAGATGAGTTTATCACGAAGGAATTCACTGCAGTAAGTTTAGCACATACGTTATCAAGATAATTAGAGGGAAGAATGTCATTCAAATTGCGAATCGTGATTCCGTCTGGCCTGCCCATCACAAAGTCATGGTTGTTTGCTATGGCAATACAGAGGACCTCGCCCTTGTTTTGGATGGTGGGCCCAATCTGCTCGTGAGTGGCAGTATCCCAGAATGACGCCACAGAACCATGAGCTGCTGCGATAAATTTGTTATTCTTTGCAAGTGCGATGTGCCCAAATCCTCCTTCACGGAATTTCCAGGATGCGATGGTTCTCCCAGAGGCAGCGTGGAGACAGTAGATATTTCCATCATCCGAGGAGACGAATAGTTTACTGCTAGTGTAATCCCAGGCGAGCGTACTGTTGTGAGATATGAGGACTCGGATAGGCGTGTCAAAGAGGAGCCTTCCGTTTTGGCTGTCGTAGATGCAGATGTTTTTGTTGTATGTTTCGGTGGCGATGCGAAGACCATCCGGAGAGAATTTGACTCCGCCCACAGAATTGTCGTGCTTCCATTCGAATATTTTCTCGCCTGTAAGGAGCGACGAGATGCGTGCAGTTTTGTCCCGTGATCCGCTGGCAATTCGTGTCCCATCCGGAGATACGTCCACGGCTTGCACCCAATGGCTGTGCGCTTTGAACTCGTTCACCTTCGTCCGGCTGTTTGTCCGCCACACCTGGATTGATCCATCCTCAGTCCCGCCCACGAGCCACTGTCCGTCTTGTGAGACCGCGATCCTTTGGACTTTATTTCCCGCATCTATTGGCTCTCCCACTTCCTTTCCGTCTTCCACACTCCAATATTGAATCTTACCATCCTCACCGCCTCCCACAAAATTCTTCTCTTCGACGACGAAAGCAAGCGAACGTATGATACTTGGAGCGTCGATTTCGACATGTTTTACTTCTTTTCGCTGAGTCGCACTGGTTTTATTCGAATCTGAGTCCTCGTCAGTTTTTCTCTGTGCTCTTCACTCAGGTACTCACCGTTCCCCTGATTTTTCGTCGACTTCAGGTGAGACATTCTTGGATAGGTGGTGGTATGAAAGAAGGGCGCGTAGGCGTTTACTTGAGGTGCGCCTATGATAGTCTCGTGCTATACACGTGTTCCTTATCAATACATGCACTGGTTTATCTCCGTATCATCCCCGGTTCACCCAATCCCTTGACGTCATGGTGGTCTAGAACTCGATAACAACCGGTCCAAGATGGCGCCATAGTAGAATGATTCACGTCGAATCAGACACCAAAAGGCAGAAACCGAATCTTTCGGAGAGAAGATCTTCAGAGCCCTGAGTCAAACATTTTCTACACCGTCAATGCATGCGTTGACACAACCCTGCATAGAACCGCCAAGATATAGGCCCGCATTGACCTATCTAGTGCATCGCGCTCTCCTGAATATGAGTATTACTTTGATTCGAGCACGCTGAAAATAACTGGTGCGGCAGTTCCTACTTTGAGCGCAGGATATGCATCTAGTACTAAATATGCATGTGTTTGCCTCTTTGTCGTCAGACCGATTTTATAGCGTCCCTTCCCGTGAAGAATACGCGCGCGTTTACAATGTTTTCAACTGGATAACTTTTTTTCTTCCCTAGCATTCATTGTCCTGATGCATACGAATGACACTCACAACAGCCAACTGAGAGACCAATGCAATTCAGTTCTGCAAAGACGAGTCGTCTGTTACAGGTCTGGTCGGTATGTGTCCGAGCATCCTTCGAGTGTACTAATCGATACGGGGAGCGGATGCCTGTGTGACGGAAATCGTGCGCGATGTTTCCATAGGTGCAGCTCATAAAGTGGGTCTTCAACCATTCTCGTTTTGATTTCCCGTTTTGTGTTGGAACAATGACCCACGTGTCTACAATATCATTCGTATTTAGTAAGCAACATACGGTCTTGGAGCACGCATGTCGCCTGTGGACAGATACCAAGTGTAAGTACAGTTACTAGGTGTGCTCAAACCTTTGCGCTGCAGCATCTTGGCCTCCTTCCTAGCCTCGCCGAAAGCCTTTCTCTCGACGAGTTCATGTTGCAGCATCCGGAAAGAAACTTTCAAATACGTTTCTTCAGTTTCCCAAATTCCCACGGAGCTAATGGACTCACCAACAGTTCCTTGGACCAGTTCAAGAAGGTTATCAATGAATGTTTATGTGAAGTACGTCCATGCTCTACCGACTCGAAATCATATTTAATGCCTCTGTACCAAAAGGATGATTAAGTGCTTGACGATGACCATCACCTCCTTCGCGCCAACGCCATGCCGAATCTAGCCATCTTCTTTCACCAGCTCCTCGACGATCCCGTCGCTGTCACCCCGTTTACCATATCCATGTCCAGAGATGGTCGACAGGTTCGGATATCAACTCGCACCTCCAGGTTTACTTCCCTTCTGTCGTCGTCTTTGCCATCAATATTAACATGACATTCAGGAATCAGCACACACGATGCTCGCATCATTGAACTTCCTGTCGCTGTTTTCCTCGTGTCCTTGCTAGGTGGGTACCCAATTTTCATACCACCCTTTTTCCATACTATGCCACCGCCGAGGAGAAGCGCGGTCTAGTGGATGCCATTGAGTTAGGGAATAATGCTGGGATTGGCGTCGCATACACGACGAACAAGAGCAGGGGCGTGATGCTCGTCGGGTGGTGGAAAGGAACCGCCAGGGCGCTAGCACTAACGAAAAATCGTCGGTCAATCCTAGGCCTGGTCTATAGCAAACGACTCGCCTAATATAACATGCATATGACCCTTGGTCTTTGTGAACCGTTCTTGGGGATACCATATGTACAGAACCGTCGTTGTATCGTCTTGTATAGTTTTACAATAACGAGAAAATATCGCATGCGTGGCAACGACAAAAGGATGAAAACATAAGTACGCGGCAGTACGACAAGAGACAATGTTACGTTAGCGAGGAGATTTACAAAGACCGATTGATCAACGGGTCCATGGACTTGGCCAATCGCAACAAGACCACTTTGAATGACTTGCGCTAAGATGAATAATAATAACAAAGGAAGGAACGTACACCGTCGCCAACGAACACCTCTATTCATTGAGCGATGACCATACGACCATCATGCTTCGTGGAGGCATGGTGCTGCTTGCATGCACGCCATACTCATCACGTCCGCCCACCCATTTCGCTCAAGCGTAACCAGCACCCAGCACCTAATCGAGAGCACATATACACGCTGTAGCGTTGGGGTGGGTTATTCTTTCCGAATCTCATGCAGGCTAGCCAGTGTCGTGAAGTAGAGAAACAGTACCGTACATCTCTTTGGCGTCCATGTCGTCTGAACTCGGATCGAACGTATCAACTAAAAATGGGTACTGGATAGTGCCCATGTATGGATCGTCCGATTTGGCGGGTTGGAACGATGATGGACACCATCGTCCGTACGGAGGTGCACCGCAAGTCTGTGAGAAGCCGCTAAAATGTATTTGGGAATGCAGGGTTACAGAAAGGGTGCGGCGTCAGATTGGACGAGATGGGACCAGGTAAAGTTACGGAGGATGCGGCAAGCGGGCGAGTGGCACAGTCAGCCAAAGAAATTGAGAAGAGGTTGAGTCCTGCGTACCTCGCAAGAAAAATACTTACTATCGATCAATGGCCCGAGTCAATCTTGATGCGCTGACGACAAGACAAAGAGAGGCGTTACCCTGCGACAACTCAGAGTATACAATCGTTCTCACCCACCGTTTCCTGGTCGACGCTGACGTGAGCGAAGACTCCTCAAACGGTGTTGGGTCCGCCAAAAGGGTGCGTGCTGCGTGTGCATGTCAGTTCTGAATACGACAGACTAGGCAGAGCGAGTGACGCGAACGGTGCGACTGAACGTCGTCGAGGGCATAGCTGGGTGGAACGTCGCCTGGGAAAGTATTGCTAGTGTGGCGGCAATGAACGATGGTCCAGTACGGTCATCAGAAAGGGGAATCACGCACTGTTTTCCAATGAGGCCATCATCGTGACGAGCGTGGCATCGAACACGTTTCCGTCATAGTTGAGGCACGTCGCGTCGACGTACAGACACCATACCACCCAGCTAGTCGATATACAGAGCGTGCTGGGTGGTAAAACGTAAGATCTACACGTCCGAATCGCCGATCAGCTACGCACAAGGAACCGATGACGAGACGAACCGGACGAGCGCGTCGTTGAGCTCTCTGACAGTGCTTGTGCTTCTTCTGAAGGTGCGCCTACCTTGAAGTTGGGTGAGGACATCGTAGGGAAGTCGACGTTGGGGGCTGGGATATGGGGACAGGTTGGACCACAGCACTCGAGAGAGAAAACACACCTATGAATCCAGAGTCGGGCGCATCCGGCTCCAGCTCCGCGACTGAGGCCTTGAGGCCGCACACGACGATGGTCTTGCCCATCCGTATGAGCGCTGATCCGTCGGCTGTGGATACGGATCCTGCGAGGGTCAGCGGCGCTGCGATGATATAGGTTGATGAATACGTTGAACTGGGCGGAAGCGGAAGAAGCGCCTGAGCTGCGTCGATGGCTCACTGGGGCGTCGGGTACATGGATCGTCGTGACTACGTCCGAGTCGGTCTCCGCTCTCCTCTAGCCCTGCTGACCAAGCCTCGTCACCGCCACTGCCTGCCCGCTCCTCTGGCCTACCCTACTCCATTGAATGTCTCGCCATTCGCGCGGTTCGTGTCTGGAACCGAAGGCTCGGACAGGGCCGATGCATGGCGACAAGTATAATAGTTGCTCATTTGGGTAGTCTTCGGCGCCGTCAAAGTAATCTTGTCGCGCGAGGCTCAGCATCTTCGACCTCAGATCGCCAACAGCCTGCAGAACTTGTCGGGGTTGAGAAAATCCTCCTCGAAGCCTGACACGAGGCTGTTCCAATCAAGTCAAGGGTTCTTTGCACAGTATCCGACGTTGCTTGGCCTGGATTTCGAGTTCAACATGCTCTCTTTTATGCGCATTGGACAACCTCGATTCTCTTGTACCACAGATCGAGACCCGCTCGTCGAGTGTATCTTCAGTGTCACATGCCACCTATCTTGCGAACACTACTGTTGACCTAAAGCGAGGAACAAGTAGTAGCGTATGGTACGACTTTTTTTGATCGTGATCTCAAGATGGTTCCTCATCATGCACGAAAATGTTTCGACATCCAGGACTTACGGGTACAATAGCGCGTGTAGTGCATGGGCTTTCAATTGCTCGACAGCATTATGCAACTGCACCACACAATCGTCATTTTGATATGATTCAAACGATACTTGCCACTTATCCGGAGCACATGTGCAAGCACGAGGAAGACGGACCTTCCTCACTGAATCGCTGTGGTCGTCCATCCAGCGGAGCAGGAGCTGCATCATAATCAAGAGTACATGACAGGAATTGGTACTATGACCATTATATATCCTATGTGCACGTCCGCGAAAAAATTTCCTAGCTTATTTTACCCCTTCATCTCACTGTGTTAACGAATCTTGGACATGGTAGAGCGATCAATGGTATGTGCATTCACATTTATAAGCAAGAAGAAAACAGACGCAGGAGTAGAAGAGACTCGGACCACACCGACCAACGGACAAATTCATCACTTTGCCAAAGGGCTGTGCGAGAAACCCAATTACGATCGGAGATACTCGATAAATCTCTGAATGCGACCGAGACGCTTTGGAGCATCAATGCCTGTCGAAAGCCCGCACTGACGGGAGAATTCTGTACGCAGTCCATGATTTGATACAAATATTTCTCACGTCAACAATAAAATCACTCACCTTGAAGCCATTTCTTCACTTCTCTAAGTCCAAGGATGCGATCCGTAACAATCCGACTGCTTCCTCTCCGTTTCTACCACTGGGTGCTCTTTGTTCCACTGCCATGCGGTGTCGGAAATCGTGAAATCGTCGGTGGGCCACATGATGTGCTATACCAGGCATCCTCTCACCCCACTGATCGGAGATGCCTTCTTTATTCCCAGAAAGCGTATTTATAAGCGCGTGGAGAAGATCCATGACCTTCTCAATCTGAACTGATGTCTTGTTTTGCACCCACGACACTGTTGAACGTTGAAGCGTGACATTGAAACCGACTGCCCTTCCCATCATACATCTCCTATACCTCGGACCAATTCACTTGAGCTGTCAACCCCAGTTATTTATAAACCACGGCACTCATCAACTTTGCAAATCTGCCATGGCGCATGGCCGGGCCTGGTTCCAACTCAAGTCGCAGCACATGTTGCAGTGACCGCACCGTGGTATTACTGTCACCTTGAAAGGACAGGCAGGAAGTTGAGCAACGTGGCAGAGGTGATGACCGGTGAAAGGACCGTACCAACGTTCGTGAAGTGGAGGGTATGCATCGCGTTTCTCGCAGGGTTTCAATGGCCACCGTGCATATCCACCTGTGTTGCTCATCAGATGCCCTTGAGCATGGTGAAGGGCAGGATCCATCCGGACTAGTATCCGGATGGCACTGCATGAGTACTGGTGGGACTCGAAAGGATCCTGGTAGCTCAGCTGGCCTGTGGGATCACACCTCTTTAGGTCACCGATGCGGCGCCGACTGATGAGGAGCTCCCTGAAAGCAGCACGTGCACGTACAAACCACACATGGCCGAGGAGCCGTGCGTCCCCTAATAGCTAATCAATAGCAAAATTTATTGATTAGCTATGCTAATACAGTAGGGTAGTATATAAGACCGACCTCGCTATAGGGGAATTTAAAAAAAAAATGCGACTTGTCGTCGACCCCCAGATCATCCTGATTGACCTCGTCTGATCCCGCCTAAGCCTTATCATACTCCGCCCATCTTATCTCCACACCCTCTTTCCCCACCCCACCTTCACCTATCCATTGCTGACCACTCTCGCGGAGGGTTGCACCTACGGTACACCCACATACCCGTTCGCAGTCACTGCTGGTGTCAGTGCCTACTTCCTCTGTCTGGTAACATTGGTAAGTGAGGGGTAGTCCACCTAAACAGTCTCGGAAGGACGATGGTCGGGTAGCAGTAGCCCCTCGACGAGAACTCTCCCAGGCTCGAAACCGTGTCAAAATCTGTCTCCCTATCTGTCCCTGTATACACTGTTGCTTAGCATAAACCCAATCTTTGGAGAGGGTCGACTGACAGGCACAGCAAACTGACTCGATGGCCCGAGTGCCTCCCCTTCATACACAGACTCATCACACTTCCTGAACTCACAACTTTGATAAGCTTTGGGCCTGGGCTTTATTAGCAATTATCTCCACGACTTGAGGTTCTTGCCATCTGGCTGTGTCTGACCAGTGTGTCATCCTGTCATCACCATGTGTGGGTGTTCTATTTAAAAAGAACATTCGTTAGCCACATTACTGAAAACCCGCGCTAGAATTCATACTAATGTACCTGGTTCTTGCTCGAAAGTAAACGAACTTCCTGTCAGGAAAAGAAGAGAGTCTTAGTTTCTTTACGGTACTAACACGGTACAAACGAATTCCGTTGGCCCGGAGTTTCCGAACATTTTCTCATCAGAATCAGGGTTCAAACGCTCATGTATATACCCTGACCGACTCAGCCGAGTGTTTTACCATGAGATTCATAAGTTCCGATGCAATCGAACACCAGCTTATGTAAGTATTGAAGCTTGATCACCATCAGCTGATAGCCTCACTCAGAACAATCAGTGCTTGTGCGTTGACAGCGACTTGGTGTAACGGTTGAATTCCAATGGAATGGGTATAATTCGATCACTTGCCATCATTGACTGAGTTTTAAAGTCGCTGTGAAAAGGCCTGCAATCTAGAATTCAATTCAGTGTCGAATGAATCGTTTTGTACGTCAAGCTTTTATTTCAGGTACAAACACCACTCGGTCAACCCGCCCAGGCCTGGAGCCAGAGAATACCCTGATTCTCATGGACAGGAGGAATGTTCATAAACGTCTGACAGCGTGCCAACTCATGAGGTCCCGCTGATAACAGAGTGGTCGCGCAGCTCAAGCGCCTACAAACTCTAAGTTTGTCAGACATCCCATGGTGGTACTCTTATCTCAGTGGCAGTCAACTATCTGAGACGGCATTGGAATGTCTCTGACAAATGTCAGCTCTGTCATGCGGATTGTCCAAGACATATAAAGACTGGTGAGTCCTAGGTCAGTCTTCATCTCGCACATTCTCAGCTTGAACTCACACAATGCCAGAAATCCCCCTCCCAGTCTTTCGTATTGAAAGTGATCTCGCCCTGAGAAACTGTTCGTGTTGGGTCTTGTTCGACCATACTGTCTCACTAATGTCCATTTCAGACCCGGACAATGATGCCTTGAAGAATCCAACCAAATATCCCAAAGCAACGTCCTTTGTATGCTGCGTTATTTGCAATCAGAGTTCACTGGGAAACTGATGCACCACACTAAATAGTCCCCTGATATTATACCGCTCTATGGTACACAGGCCAATCAAAGCACGCTCGTTGACGATGCTTCTTGGCGCGGTTTCTCTGGTATGCCTATCGTTGGCGGCCACGTGAACAACGTCTACATTCGCGGCAGCGGCAATACCACCTTGCCTCATGTGGCCACTTTGAGGGCCGTGCCGAGCGAGCTGATACTGTGGCCCCAAGTATGGAACGATACAAAGCCCATTGGACCTGGACCAGTTGTGATGCAGGCCAAACACTCATCTGCGCCGGCCGCACTGCTGGCAGGATCCGAAAACGAGCATCGATGTAGGTGCCTCCGACAGATATTTTTCATCTGAGAATGGCACCATTGAATAATAAAAAAAACATAGATGCTTCCGATGGTCCAGTGCATTTTCGCCCACCTCACTTACCCAATCAGTCGCACTCTTTGATCGCTCATGTCTACAAACACGATCCCACCGAAGACGAAAAAACAGTGGAAAGGTCCCGCAGTGTAACGGACTTTGTCGATTTTCAGAACAAGGACAAAGAATTCACGTTCTATAATGTAAAATTTTTCCGCTTCCCTTTCTAAAACAATGGTGGACTGATGTATTTTAGGTGGCTGTCGCAGACCCCACTTCGCAGCATGTTGCCGTCAGTACTCGACTCCGCACGTTTGATTGCAACGTTACTGTGCAATTCCAAATCAAAGCGAGTACCATCGTTCATTCGTAACGTTTGATCATGCTGACTTGAATTTACACAGACGCACAAAGGCACCCGAGGCACTGAAAAATTGGAGGCTTCATTAGTCGACGACCGCGGAAAGATATGTGTACCGCGTGATAAGCTGTCGCTTTTTTCAAAGAAGACATTCAGCCTTGCGAGAAAATATGACGGAATGTTGACGCTCAACGTGTTTGCTCCCTCGGACCAGGACCTCTTCGAGCCATATTCTGGCCTCTCTCTCCAAGTTTTTACGGCGGAGGGTATTCTGTTGGGTGCATTGAACATCATCTTTGACCACCAATCGACCCGTAACCTTCGCTTTGCTAATCATTCTGAAAAGGATTGCAACTGCGGT
>JBBPMF010000973.1:0-13915 GCA_038090175.1 Austroboletus eburneus
AGTTTCAGTATTGCAAGGTGTTGGCAACAAAACTGTTGCAATGAGTACTCTTGCTTAGTTAGCCAATATCTCTGGAAATAGAAAGAATTATATAAGCAACATATATACATTTTAGGAAGCCCTTGATGAGGGCTTTTGACTGGGCTAGGTTTAGGGTTATTGCGTTTAGTGGTTGATGAGATATTAGTCCAACAATCAAAATGTTGCTAACATTGCAACGGTTTTGTTGCTCACTGTATCAAAGACTGGACAGATTTTATGAGACCATCCTGGAGAACCCTGACATTCATTGATTTATTTGAAAAAGGCATGATCAACAACTTAGACTTACAATCCAATGTGACCATCAACTGGTGGATTACTGGTGTCCTCCTGTTTCATTTTCAGCTTCGTCATATACCAGCTGGACATCACTTTGGACCAGACAGTCTTTCTTGACATCCTCCCTTCATTGATGACCCTCTGGAGGAGAATGACAACAAATATTGGCTTGACAACTCTTATTTCTTCTCAATTTCATTACTAAATGATCGTACTTTTCATTCCCCTACTCCAGTTTCTTGTTTTGGACTTCACAACTGGTCTTCAAGCAGTCTTCCATAAATACCCTTATGTCACTCCTTGTTATCCTCCTTTCTTGTTTTGGACTCATCTCCTCTTGGTAACTCTACACTTACCTTTCTTTCAGTTCTTGTCTTGTCTTTCCCATTACTGGTCTCAACACCAGACTCTGACATCAATAGTCTGGGTGATATATCAGACTCACCAAAAATACCCCAGTCTTCTAAGGCCATTGCTCTCATCCGAACTTTTCTTGAATCTTGTACTCACCCTGCTGATCTTTCAGATGCAGACTTCCAGTCTTTCGTCAATTCTGTGACAAAGTTCTTCTTTTTGAATGGCTCTCTCTGGTGCCAAGAGCCACATGGTTGACACCAGTGGATAGTTCTGGAGCACAGACAGTTTGGACTAATCAAGGAGACACATGATGATCTTGGGCACAAAGATGTCTTCATAGTCTAGACTTGTTTGCTGCTTCATTTCTGGTGGCCCATATTGGTTGACAATGTCAAATGGTTTGTCCAGACTTGTCACAAGTGCCAGATTTAGCAGACCAACTGGTTCATATTTCTCTTCTTATACCTGTTATTGGCAGACTATTCTGTAAAGCTCACATCAACATGATGCTTATGCCCAAGTCAGGTGATTGCAGGTATATAGTACAGGCCTGCTGCACTCTAATGTCATATCCTGAATGGCGCATGCTGTGGTCTGAGAATGACACTGCCCTGGTGTCATTCATTTTTGAAGACCCTTGGCAGAAATTGTCACCAACAATGACCCTGCCTTCATTCAGGCCCTTGATGTCCTTGCTGACTGGTATAACATTCATCACATTCACATATCCCCTTACAATTCATAGGCCAATGACATTGTGGAGCAGTGCCACTACAATGTCTAGGAGGCCATCATCAAAACTTTCCAGTGGGAGAGATTCACTGGCACCTTGCCACTTACTTAGTCTTCTGGGTTGAGCAAGTTACCATACTCTGGTCTACTGGTTTGTCCCCCTATTTTATGATCCATGGCATCAAGCCTTTGTTTCCTTTTGACCTTGCAGAAGCAACATTTCTTCTTTCCACTCCAGATACTGATCCCCTGATTTTGGCCAGACTGATTGCTTGGAGAGCCTGCCAGCTCCAAAAGTGTCAGAAGGACTTGAACTCCATTCAGGAAAGAGTCTGCAAGGCCCAGTTCAACTCCATCAACCATTTCGAGGCTGCATTCAAGAATCAGATCAAGAACTTCAATTTCCAACTGGGCAGTCTTATATTAGTTCATAATATGCACATTAAGAAGGAGCTAAACTAGAAAACAAAGCCTAGGTACGGCCCTATGGTGGTCATTCACCAGACTGCTGGAGGTTCATATATCCTGGCCAAGTTGGACAGGGTGATCTCTCATCTTTACTTTGCTGCATTTTGTTTTGTTTCTTATTATACACATTTACATTCTTCTGTTACCACCACTGACCTCACAGATATGGATGAAGAAGACCTGGATAGGTTGGTGGGTGAGAATATAGAAGAACCAAATAACAATGATGGTCCAGACAATTAGTCTGGCAGTCTCACATAAGATCACTTCAGACTTCAAATTTCTCTTCCACATCTCTGTTTTACCCCAGGCTTAGACTGGTGACATTCTAATAACATCTCCTTCATCTGTTCTCAAAAGAATAAAACCAGAAAACAGTCACTAATACATGCTATCATAGACAATCTCAAAGACCACTCCTTACTCCTCCTTTCTCTCTCTCTTGTGCCTATTTTCTTCAAATGCACACAAGGCACAGTGCACATTCACTCAAATCTAGATCAAAAGTTAACAATTGACATAAGACTGCCAGAAGTCCAGGGAAGTCCAGCAGGTGTAGACAAGGAAAGCAGCACAAAGACAAAAAAACAAGTGGTACCTAGCACACATGGTTTCCCTAGAGATGAAATGCAGGCATAGACACTGAAAGTCACACGATAAAGAAAAGTTGAGTGGTATCTTGCAAGACCACTCCAAAGTCCAGAGCTAAATTTTCATTCTCTCTATTTCAGTTCTCTTACTTTCCTCCATTTCATTGTTCCTCATCCCATTTTACTCAAACTAGACATTCATTTCACTTTTATATACATGCAAAAGTCCTCAAAGCAGTCTTACATGGCCAGCTCCTCTGCCTCCCCCACAAGATCCTCCATTTCCTCCATAACCTGCTGGTGCTCAACCTCCAACACCTTGAGGTTTGTCCAGATCTTGTACAGGTGCAAGTGAAGCTCATTGAGTCTGAGTGCAAATGATCTGATGGTCTTCTTGGAGACTGCTTTGGCCTTCCTTTTCACCTTGCCTTTGACAGGGGTTGTGTCCTTGTCCTTCTCATCACTCTCTGACTCCCACTCTGTGATTGCAGCAGCAATCTTGCTGCCTTGGCCAAATTCCTGGGCAGTCTCTCTGCAAGCTGCTATTAGTCCAGACACAAACAAGACCACTCACTTACTCTTTATCTTCATGACAACTCCTGGCTTCTTATGAGGGGCAGCACATCCATGGACCCAGCTATACTTGTGCTGCAGTATCTGGCACCAGGAACATGCCATATCAGTGCCAGGGGTGCATTCTTCAGTGGCCCTGGCAGCTACACAACCGCTGCACTTCTTCTTCTTCACCACATCATGCACAGGTCTTTTAGTGGAAGCAGACTTCTCAATCTCCAACTTGCTGTTATTTTGGTCAGAGTGGCCACACTAAAAATGAGTCAAAAACAAGTAAAACAGACTGCCAGACTTACCTTCTGTTAAATCCAGTTCCATGGAGGTCTGGGTACTAATCTCCAGAGTGCCAGAGGTGTATGGTTTGTAAAGCAACTTTGGCTTCACCTTATGTGGTGCGCTCTTATTTGAGTCTGCTGTCGCTAATTTACGAGAGGGATGGAAGTCAGAGGGTTGGAGGATTGGAGGTGAGTCATCTAGACTCAGGTGAGAGAACACCAATATGAGATCAATGGTGGAGGAGTAAAGTGGGTGATTAAATTGATATTCAAACTGAGGTCTAAGCTAAGGGTACATGGGTTTATATATGGAGGTCAGAGTTCTGAAGAAGGAAAGGCTAGGGTTGTAAAACAGAGAATACAAAGAACTGCTACTGTGCCGGCAAGTCACACAGCCGGGGCTGTGCTTCCTTGTCTGAGCACAATAGTGTAGAATGAAGGCTAACTAAATAGCGAACAAGGAAGTATATGAAAGTAACGTAAGTATAACATACAGAAAATGAACATAGGATCAGATATGGAGGAAAGGATGAGAGACCAGGGAAGACTTAGCAATGAAATGTTCCATTACCCTGACATCACCTCCTGGTCTGACAACTGGCTCCAAGAGAATGACGATGACGATGAGGCCCTGGCCCTGGCAAAACACCAGGAGCATCGCTGGCAGGCAACTGAGAAAAAGAAGCGAGAGGAGGAGGAGTGGTGTTGTCAGGAGGAGAGGAGTGTAAGAAGGAGGCAGAGGAAAAAGTGAGGCATGAAGCAGAGGAGGCTGAGCACCTGAGGAAGAAGGAAGGAGGAAGCCAAGAGGAGGGCCGAGGAGGTTGCAGCACAGCAATATTCCAAGGTGCCAGAGGTAAGTGGCTATCACCATAAGGCCGGAGATAGGCTGACATGGAGCAGGGGAAGGCACTGTACCACTGTCCTCCTTGTAATGTACAAGTAGCATATTTGGCTGTTTCTCTTTTTCTTTTGTAAATGTAAGTTTAAAAAAACAGAGATTGGAGTGAGTATAAAAGAAAACATATCGGAGTAGTGTCAGAAGAGTCTATGAGTTAAAAGAAATCTAAGTAAAGAGAATGGATCAAGGGATATGAGGACCGGGCTTATCTGGATACCGAGAATGGAAGTTGGAGACAAGTTCTGATGCATGGTCAAGTTCTGTCACTAACAACCAGGAAGTTTCTTTGTTGGTACCTTCATAGCTGGACAATGGACTAGGTACAGGATTTTGCAATTCTTTCGCCTGCGGTTGATTTTGGAGACAAGGATCTCAGCGATCTCGTACTCAGGTTCACTGTCAACTTCTACCAGAGGTGGCAGAGGTTGGACATGATTTGGAAAGGTATTTGGAACCATAGATTCTAGCTGTGAGACATGGAAGACCAGATGTATGGCCTTCATAGAGTTGGGTAGTTGTAGAGTGAAAGAGAGGGAGCTGGCTTGGGCGATGATGGGATACAGACCTAGATTCTTCTCAGAGAGTTTTTTGGATGGTCAAGTAGAATTGAAGTACTTAGCCTTGATGAAAACCTGATCTCTGACTTTGAAGTCTGGAGGAGGAGTCCACTTGGCATCAGCCGATCCTTGGTATTGCTGTTGGGCTGTGACTATCTCTTCACACAGGAATTGATGGAGAGAATCGAGATCTACTGAATATTCTCTGGCTTAGGCTGACATCAAATCACATTCAGGGTGTATGGAAATGTTTGGATGATAACCCTTGTTGGTGAAGAAGGGAGAGACACCAGTGGAAGCATTTGGAGCATTGTTATAAGTGAACTCCGCAAGGGGCAGGAGTTTGGACCAGTGGTCTTGTTGGTAGTTGCAATAGATCCGAAGGTATTATTCCAAGGTCTGGTTCATTCGCTCAGTCTGTCTGTCACCTTCTGGATGATATCCGGAAGTGAAGTGGAGCTTGATGTCAAGTGCTTTGCCTAGAGATTGGAAGAAGTGGGAGACAAATTTGGAGCCTTGATCGGAGGTGATATGAGAGGGTACTTCATGCTTGGAGAAGACATGGAGGAGGAAGAACTTGGCCAACTCCAGAGATGTTATCTTGTCATCAGTTGGAATGAAGATGCATTGCTTGGATAGACAGTCAACTATGACTAGGATGGCAGTATGTCTGGAGGAAGCTGGGAGTTGCTCAATGAAATCCATGGAGATTGAATTCCACGGTTTCTCGGGGATCAGGAGCTGTTTGAGAAGACCATAGGGCTTGTAATGAGGAACCTTTGTGTGGGCGTAGGCTGTACAAGAAGCAATGTACTCCTTGACAAATGTCCAGATGCCTGGTCAGGTGTATTTGCGGTGAATTAGTTGCAAGGTGCAGTTTTGCCTGAAATGGCCAGAGATGGGGTGGTCATGCTTAAACCAGAGGACGCAAAGCTGGAGGTCATCGATGTCAGGGACATATATATGACCATCGAGATGAAGGAAGCCATTAGCATCTATGGTCCAGCGAGAAGGGGTAGAGTTGGAAGGATCGGGAGGGGAGAGATGGATAGCAGCTAGCTGGTCCAAAGGGAGACCAGTGAGGATGTCACTGTGGAGCTTTTCAAGGTCAAAGAGGGTGCTAGCCCAGAGGACTGGGTAAGCAAGGTAGGTAGCTCATAGAGATGCAGTGAGTTGCTCTTGGGTAAATACAGGTTGGAAGTTGTGTGGGTTCACACAAGCATAGTCCTTATCCCCCTCTTTGGGATAGATGTCCCAGCATCTAGTAAGGGCATGGGGCTTCTCGCCAAGGTGGCTGGGGTAGAACCAGACCACCATGTTGAACTGCAACAAATATTCGGACCAACAGGCTTGCCACCAGGTAAGGAGTTTAGTCATGGCAAAATACTCAAAATTCTTGTGGTCAGTGACCACATTGATGGGGGTACCAGAACCTTTGAGGTAATGATGCCAGGATCAGAACACTTCATGAATTGCCAAAAGCTTCTTATCATGGATATTGTAATTCAACTCCAGGGACGTCATTGTGTGAGAGTAGTAGGCCACCAGCCATACTTTGATGTCTGGACATTTGATGGAGAGAATGCCAGTAATGGCATAGTCAGAGGCATCAGTCTTGACAATGATGGGAGCATTGGGGGTCTAGTGAGTAAGGATAGGAGCAGAGGTAAAGGTAAAGGTGGTTTTCAGGGTGTTGAAGGCAGAGCAACAGGCATCAGTGAATTGCCAGGGAACTCCTTTGCAGATAAGACGAGTAAGGGGAACAATGATATTGGAGTAGTTGTGAATGACACACCTATAGAAGTTGGTGAAGCCCAAGAATGATTGAATGTCCTTGACTTTCTGAGGCTCAGGCCAGTTGAGAATTGACTGAACCTTGTCCGGAGCCATTGTAAGTCTGGATGGAGACATCCTGTAACTGAGGTACTCAGTGGAGTCCGTATGAAACTCACATTTCTTGGGTTTGGCATAAAGGCCATGCTTCTGGAGATGGTGTAGAACTTCCTTGACATGCTCTTTGTGAGAGGATATTCTCAAGGTAGACAATCACACAGATGTCAAGCAGATCAGCAAAAATGGTATTAACAAACCATTGAAATGCCACTGGGGCATTTGTAAGACCAAACAGCATAACTAACCATTCATATGAGCTGTACTGGGTACAGAAGGCTGTTTTCCATTCATCACCCTCAGTGATGCATATCAGGTGATACATATGCCAGAGGTCAATCTTGGAGTAGATTTTAGTGCAGCTCAGGGCATCGAGAAGGTCTGAAATGTGGGGAAGTGGATAGTGGTCTTTCTTCGTAGTCTTATTCAGGCCTCTGAAGTCAATGCAAAGATGGAGGAAACCATTCTTCTTGCAGATGACGAGAATCAGAGCTGTGTGAGTGGAGGAAGAGGATCGGATAAAACTGATGAAAAGGTGTTTGTCAAGGAAGGCATGGAGGGACTCTAACTTGGACTGGGAGAGGGAGTAAGTGGTACCAAGGGGAGGCGAGGTATCTTCTTTCAAATTAATCTTCAAATTGTATTCTCAGTGAGGGGCAAGAGTGTCAGCTTGCCACTTACTGAACACATCAGAGAAGTTGTGATAGTCTGGATAAACTCCAGAGAGATCAATTTCTTCAGAAGGTTGGGTCACTGAGGCTTGGAGATCACCTTCCCTAGGATGAAGCTGCAGGCTAAATTGGATGGAACCCTGTAGATGACAAGCCAATGCAAATGCTGGAGTATTGATAAGTGTGATTGGCAGTACCTTGTGGTCAGAAAATCTCAGTGTATCAGAGGTGGGAGGAACAACTGGAGGTGGTGAAACCTTAGGTGTCAAGGGTGACCTCGGGGGTGCTGGACTGGACTGGTAAGTAGAACAGAAAGAAATACTGCTTGTAACCCAGTCAATCAATGGATTGAAGCAAGTAAGCCAGTTGTGTCCTAGAACTAAGGAACAGGAGCCATCTAGTGGAGTGACATAGAATGGTGTCAGAGTGATATCACCAGAGGGGAAAAGAATGGAGAGGTTGAAAGCCTGAGTAATTGTCAAGTTTGAGGTGCCATTGAATAGATGGAGGAGAAGAGGTTGAACCATATAGGTGAACAGGTTATGTTTATTCACAAAAGATGTATCTATAAAACAATCAGAGGATCTGGAGTCTACAAGTGCTGGAAAAGGAGATATTACAACCTCCCTGAGGGCCCACTATGGACAATGTTTCCCTCGGATTACACATTAGATGATTCTGTAATCATCCCAGTTATCTCTGACGAGGATTTCCCTTGCTAGTCTTCTATTTTTCATTATGGACCCCTTTCCCCTGATCTCACTCTTCTGAGATCTCATTCTTGTGTCACATGGGCCGTCTATATTGTCTTACCATTGTTTCATTGTCTCTTCCCCTTTAGTTTACGGAGTTCTGCTCCCTTCCTATTGGCTATTTGGGGATGTATAACTAGTTGCTACTTCCTTTGTACTCCCTAGCTAAATCTGCACAATTATACGCAGTGTTTAGTCTCTCCTGTCTGAGTATCGAGCCTCAGCAGAGCAACTATTACTGGACCTCTATAGGACTTCATCTCACCTCTTAAGGAGACACTGGATTGAGGCTAAACGTTGCGCACATGTAACAAAAGATTTAGCTCTCTAATCCCTCTTGCTGTTGTGCAAAGGAATCCCCAACAAACTGCCCAACATTTCTTATGGACTAAGAGAAGAGCAGCCCCCCCAGGAGGCTGAAGAAACTTGGGAAGAACAACAAGAACGACGAAGGCTAGAAAGGATATCTAGAACCCTTCACCAGAATCAACCTCACTTTAACACCCCATCACTGCAAAGGACACCTCTGTTAGATTTAGCTTAGCATACAAACATAGCTTACATAATACTGTTGATATTTCTTGGTCATACATTTTCCCTTTTCCTCAGTCATACCTACTACTGTGTATCTGAGGTATGTTCATTCCACACTCGTTTACCTACTCATAGCTAACCTGTATGCGTAGACTCATTCTCATACAGGTAACATAGTCACACCTACTACCATGTGTCTGAAACTCATTCTCATACAGGTTATGAGCCCCAGTGCCCACTGTTGAACCTCAAAACGTGTTCACCCTTACACTCGTTGAAACCCAACATTCGTTGAACTGCAAACATGTCTAGGAGTTGGAGACAGAGTACTCAAGATCCCGAAGCTGGATGCTTCAGGGAAGGACTGGCCGATATGGAAACGGCAGCTCGAAGTATCACTCACAGCTCGTGGTCTTATAGGATATCTGCATGGAATCAAAACAGCACCCACCAACCCTGCAGTGGGGCAAGCAGCTGCATGGATACCAACCACACCTGCAGAGATACAGGCCGTGCAGGATTACTCAACCACCCTTGAGAAATGGACAGAGGAAGATGCAATCGTGCAGCAGCAGATTGTCATTACTATTCCCGACTCACTATTTATAGACCTCATGTCCAAATCCAGCTCACACAAGTTTTATGTAGCACTTTGTGACAAGTTCAAGAACCGCTCTCTGGCTATTAGCATGGAGAAGCGAAGACAGCTCGCAGAAATAAAGTTAAATGAAGGAGGCAATGCTTGCGCTTACTTTGAGAAAATAAAGATCCTACGTGAGGAACTTGCTGCAATTGGATACTCTATCTCCAACACAGATCTGTTCAACATCATTTTCATGTCTTTACCCAGCTCCTACAACCCCGTCCTCACTAATGTGTCATCAAACATGTGCTGGCAAAACTGCCAGATCTCTAGTATTGAGCTTATGGCTATGATCACAGATGCATACAATCAATTTGTCGCACAAGGCACCATTTGACCTAAAGCAGACAAGGACGACGCAGCTTTCAATGCAGACTCCAAAAGAGGAAAAGGACACACCAAAAGATTTGAGGGAAATTGCAACAATTGTGGGTGGTATGGACATTGGAACCAAGATTGCTGGGAAGAAGGTGGTGGAAAGCATGGTCAGGCACCAAAAGGATGGAAGCCACAAGGAAAGAAGAGCTCACCTGGTAAATCATCTGGTTCAAGAAGCGCAAACACTGCTGCTGCTGAGGATAAAGAGCCCAATGGTATATGATTAGCTGATGATGACAACGACGCATTCACATCATTTACCTACACCACACTCTCTCAATCCCATCCCTCATACATGACAACCAAACTCTATGACAGCAGTGCATCACAGCACTTTTCTTTCTATCGCAATCAGTTTGTCAACTTCATCACCATCCCACCTCGGCCAATCAAAGCAGCTGACAACCGTACCTTTGATGCAATCAGACACGGCAATATCTATGTGGAATTGCCTAATGGGTCAGTGTGCACACAAATCCTCTTGAAAAATGTGCTATACGCACCATCTATGGGTGTAACACTTATCTCGATCAGCAAACTTGCATCTGCTGGATACACAGCACTTTTCCGTGATAAAGTTTGTCGCATTTTTAACCCACAGAAACATCTTCTCAGTGAAATTCCTCTCAAAAATGGCCTATACCGCATTAGGCACACAGCATGCACTGCTTCAGCCCTCTCCACTATTCCACATAAACCTGAAACACTTATCATGGAGGAGCTGCACAAGCGTCTATCCCATGTTGCCCCCTCTGTCATTTGTGACATGTTATCAAAGGACATGGTCAAAGGCATTCGACTGGATCCTATGCACACAAAAATGGGTCAGTGTGACTCATGCGAGTATGGAAAATGTTACGCTTGCGCAACGTCCAGTCTCAGTGTGTCCTCAAAGGCGACACAATGTCCTATAGAAATCCAAGGGGTTCTCTGCTGAGACTCCAGACTCAGGCAGGAAGGAGACTAAACACTGCATATAATTGCGCAGATCTAGCTAGGGAAATATACATGACAACTAGCAACTATTTATACAGTTCGGAACCATCTCGGAATGGAAGAGGGATGGACAGAACACATGGTAAGCTACAACAGCCTTGTGGAGTTAGTGACAGAAAGGGGAAGACACAGTTGCCCAAAGAAGGGGCGAAAGGAGGAGCGGAGGTCCGTGACGAAAACAGTTCTAAAAGCACATGGCAAGAGTTACAAAAGAGGAAGAAGATGTTACGAATGCTCTTTTCACTATTTAAAACTCGCTTATGGCAGGAGTCGAACTTCTGACCCCCTATATAAGGAAAACCCCTATCGGCACAAGGCCACTGGGACTTAGACGTTTTCCAGCATAACTTATCACATGACTGCTTACATCAGCAGTCTAGACCACAAGTCACATGACTTGTCACATGCCAAAGGGCTAGACCCTTATCTCTCATCTATGATGTCATAATGACATCACACCTCATGTATCACATGCCCATCACACGAGGCATGCTTCTTTACTTCTTTCTCTCATGGACACGCTTCTCTATGACTCATGCATTCTTATCAACCAATCATGTATTTTCTTCTTATCATGGTACGACGTCTCTTTATGGTATTTACACAAACATGTATATACAATAGAATAGTATATAAACCCCAGGACTTCGAGGCTGGAGTCCCCAGCTTTGAAGTCTTGGAGATTCCCTCACAAGCTTATTGCTCTAAGGGCCAAAGGGTCACTCAGCTCTACTCTTTGCTTCCTCTTTATTCTTGAGTTGTTTCAGAAGAGACGAACAGGGTGAGTCAAGAATGGGGATCTCCATATGACCATATGGAGCGTAGTCTTCAGGGAACAAGGTCCAGTAGCATTCTGGAGGTAGTCCATCTTCTGGATTCCATTCTGATAGAGTGTCAAAGAGTTCCGACGGGAAGGTAATTCGGAAGCGTCGGAACCGCGGGAATCAGTTCCGGAACCTTCGGAACTGTGGACACTTGTAACATTACCCTCTTCTAACCGTTGAAGATCCTCTTCAACTCCTAAAGTCACCTCCTGCAGAGTCCCCATCGTTGAAGATGACATTGTCATCATTGAAGTCTTCTGGGTCGAAGCATTCAGCAGATGAGTGCCCCATTCCGTTACAGGAAGAACATCGGTTGGAGGGACATTCCCTTTGGATATGTCCCGGGGCTTTGCACTGGCAAAAGGGGCATGTGTAAATAGGACAGTCGGGTCGTAAGTGTTTGATGCTTCCGCATTGGAAACATGCGAGTTTGTTGGACTTCCTGCTTCTGCGAGTTGGTCCAGGGGTGAATCTTGGGGGAATGGGAATGGGGTCGGGGGACGACGCCTCTTTCTGGTTTCCTTTTTCTTTTCCTCTGATCGAACTCGTGCTCTGTCCCTCACTTCCTTCAATCGATGATAGAGGCTTCTTCGGGCCATCTCGAACGGGTAGAACTTGGGGGGTTTGGGGGATGGAGGTCGTGGCCAATCCTTCTGCCATTTGTAGGGCTGCATCTTTAATTCTCCTCTCGGCCACGGCGATTCCTCCAAGCAGTGGTCCAGTGCTTCCCATGATGGGAGGGTTCCGGGCGTGGCTGGTCCCATTAAGTTTTTCGACGATGGGGGTGAAAGAGGGCGAAATGGCGAGGTGGTCATGGGCGAGGTCCAAGAGGTAGTTCTCTCCTTGTTCCTCAGTGAGGGCTCGGAGGAGGGGTCGGAGATAGGGGGCCAAAGCAACTCTGGAGAATGTATTGATGATCCGGAAGATTCCAAGGTCTGCAAGGGTTTGACAGATTTGGATTCGTCCTTCAGCCAAAGAGTGTTCGAGTGCGTAATCAAGTGATTCTGCTGGTGTTGGATTTCTTCGAGCTCTCTCGTGATTGAGTCTGACAGAGAGAGAGAGTCGTTGAAAGGCTGCGATAAGGGGGGGGAAGATGGGTGCTTCATCATAGAGGGGGTGTGAGACGAGGTAGTGGTAAAGGGCTGGGCATTCAAGGATCGATACCAGGAGGGTGTTTCGAAAAACAGGGGGGAGTCTATGTCCTCGGACAGGAGGTAGTTCAGGAACGAAGATTCCGGACACAAGAGGGGGTATACAGGGGGTGTGAAGTCTTGGGGATTCATGGGCGGATTCGAGGGAGTATTCATGGGGGGTGGTCATTATTCTGGGATTTTCAGAGTTTCCTTGATCGTTTATAAACCTCCAAAGTTTCTGTTCCATTTTCGAGGTTAGCTTCCGGCTCCCATGTGTCATCACCGGAACCATATCCTTTCCACCGGATGCGGAATTGACGGGCTCCCTTTCTTCCCCTATGGGCAATGATCTTGTCTATTTCCCACTCTTCTTCTCCGTCAATTAGTTCCGAGGTAGGTCGGGAGAAGTTGGCTCCATGTTCCCAAGTTTCCACATAAGGTGTTAGTAGACTGGCATGGAACACGTTGTGGATTTTCCAAGTTGGGGGAAGTCGGAGTTGGTAGGCTATGGGAGAGATTACTTTGTCGATTTCGAATGGTCCTTCTCGTTTGGGGGCTAGTTTTTTGGCTGAATAGTTTGTCTTTAGATTGGTCGCTTCCAACCATACTCTATCTCCAACTTTCCATGGGGAGAATGTGGACCTTTTTCATCTTTCCATAAACATTCTTGTTCGTTCATGTGCTGCTAGTGCTTCTTTTTGAGAGTTTTCCAATTTGGTTAACCTATTTTCCAATTCCGGAACAAATGTTTTTCCGATTGGTGGATAGGCTCGGGGTTGGTATCCCATGATCAGCTCGAATGGGGACTTCCGAGTGGAGGAATGGGTTGCGGAGTTGTGATGAAATTCGGCTAACGGAAGGAGCGGAACCCACTGATCTGCAGATCCGTTGCAGAAGATGCGGAGGTAGGTTTCAAGTTCCTGATTCATTCGTTCGGTTTCTTCATCTGTTTGGGGGTGGTAGGTGGATGATAGGGCCACATCATATTGGAGTAGTCGTGCTAGTTCCCTGGCAAAGACAGATGCAAATTGGGGGCCTCTGTCCGAGATGATTCTGTCATGGAGGCCAAATCTTTTAAACACATGGTTGAAAAAGAGTTGGGCAATTCCTTATGCGTCAATGGTTTTGGAGCAAGGGCAGAAAATTACCCCCTTCGAAAGGCCATGGTCGACCACGACCATGACAGAGTCAAAGCCAGAGACAGGAGGTAGTCCCGAGATAAGGTCCACGGAGATTTGTTGAAAGGGTCGAGATGTTGATGATTTTAGGGGCATCAGAGGGGGGAATGTAGGATGGGTGTTTACTTTATTCGCTTGGCAGGTA
>JBBPMF010000974.1:0-13910 GCA_038090175.1 Austroboletus eburneus
CTGCATGTCTTTTGTAGTTAAAGTTGATACTGGCAAGGATTATTTAAAAGCAAATACAATTGTTTTTCATTGTTGACCATACTTATTTCATATTAAATATTTACTAATGAATAACACAGTAAAAATCTAATGAAAATAGTGATCAACCTGATGAATACAGACTAAGATATTTTTAAAGAAAACAGTTCTATTTCTGACATGCAATATATCTATACCTTTAAAGGAGGTGATTAGTATATATATATATGAAGAGGTTTGATAAGCTGTGAGCATATCCATATTGATATAAATAGCATTAAAGTAAGTAAAAATAATGGCATAATATGATATGATATTACAGTATGATAGTATCAAGATATTCAAGTTGAGAAAATCAAAAATGTATAAACTTAGAAAAATCTAATATATTATATAGATTGTATGGATTAGCATCCTTTGATTATATAGAAAGGAAGATATATATATCTAGCTCAAAGCATGCCTATCAGATAATCTCATTTTATAATGTTTTATAATATATATTGATATATTATATGATTATTTAGATTTAGCATTAATTTGGGGAAATGGAAGCTAGTACTATCTGATCATTTGAATATCATTCAACCTAAGAATATAATGTGTTTGTATTATTCATTAACTTGAATAACATATGCAATTATAACTAACAGCATTAGTAGATATTACACACTTTGAAGAGAAAGACATTATTGGCCCTTGTACATATATGGTCATCTAACTTGTATACACATTAGATAATCTTCAAAAACAAACAAAGGCTAAGTTATATATTAATATAAATCATTGTTGATTACCATATATGTCTGATTTAGTACAAATTCTATTTTATGCTTGTCTCTTATGCAAGAAAGCATATAATCCAGACAAACAAGAGCAACAATATTACCATGGATATAATACCTGGTTCCATACATATTGCCTTAGAGTTCTCTCAAGTGACAACAAAAAAATGCAAAAGGCTATTGTCTTAAAGAAAAGAGAAATAGAGCTTTATTTGAATTTTATGCAGCTGTTATAAATTTCAATAATGCATGGCAAGACTAATGATATTGTTGGAAATGATAATCCAAAGAGGTCAAAGGACATAGGTAGGACATGGAAAATAGCATAACAAAGATAATTATATTATATGCAAAAAGACATATACACATTCATATTCAGTGCAACATTAAAATCATGTACAGATGATACATTTGAAGTATTGGTATCTATCATATCCCTAATTCTAACCAACTCTGGCCCTTTAATCTTCCACTCCTGTTCTCTGCTTTCCAGTTCCTTTGGTACTCCAGTACTTTGCTTTTTGTACATTCTAATTACATTACACTTTGTTCCCCTTATGTACTAGTCTTGCCTTTTAGATTTCTCTGATTCTATATTCACATAGCTCCAGTTATATTTTCCTTCCATCTTCATTTCTCAGCTCAGCTTATTTACATTACCTATCATTGCTTTAGTACACCACCTCTAATCTCTGTATATATACTCCTGTCATGTCATCTGTACTTTAGCTAGTTATCGACTTAGACAACCTAAACAACCTGGACTCTTCTTGTGCTCCTTCCTAATTCCTGCTTCTTCAAAATCTGAGCCCACCAATGATTCAACAAGGGTGCAGTGGTCCACTCTGAGTTGCTGAAGCCAAAGTCCCATCAGTCCTCCTTTCATCACAACAACACCAAAATTTCTCAGAGCTTCTTCAGAGTTCATTATTGATGCAATCAGGCATTTGAAAAGTGAAAGACATTGTTTAGAGAATATAAATATATGAATGGTGGAAATCTCTAAGGTATTTGATAAATCTGGAACAACCAGTATATGAATATATTTTGTAATCTTGATTTCTTGCTGTTTCTTCCTTTTTGTTGCCTTTTTACTATTTTTGAATCATTCTCAATACCTTTTTTCATGGTTTTATCCACAGATGCATTCACCTTCAATGAGTCTCTGGTGATAGGAATATCATTTCAAGTGTCTCTTCAAATATTTCCATGTTCAAACATGTTGCATTTTGTATTTATGAAAGTAGGGGTGACACTGCCTGAGGATTAATGGTAAAAATATTAAATGCTATTAAAATAGATGGTTCAGGAAGAGCTTGGTGGCTTCATTTTCACATTATTGTCTGGTAATATTCTGGATGGAAATTGTCTGCAGAAGTAGTTCAGAGGGTAAATTTATCAAAAACTGCAATGGACCTGATTAAAGGATTAGGAGCTGATTCTGATGTTAGCTCAGAAATAAGCAAGGACATCACATGTTGTCTGTGATATAAGTGAGCTCTGGCATCTTATCTAAACTCTTTATCAATAACTATAACAGACCTGATAGAAGAATTGAAAGATGCCAGCTCTAGTGTTAGCTCAGAAATAGGCAAGAACATCACATTTTGTCTGTGACATAAATAAGCTTTGGCATTGTGAAACAAGCAGCATTTTCAACTTATGCCATTAGATGGTTGAAAAACTGGTCCTCCTTTATGAGAAACTGCACAGGAACATTGCACTTGTGCCATTGGGGTAGATATGCTACTTGACCAGGCCAATGTGGAAGCTTCCCATGCTCCTTTTACAGAGCCTCATTCCCATAAAACACCCCAATGTGAGGAATAGACACTAACCAGGACAATTGAAAATTGTAATGATTGATTTTTCCCAGGATCCATGAGTTTCTTGAGGAAATGCATGAAGGCAGGAGGAGCTTTGTTGGAATGTCTTTTTCAACTTAATCTAAAAAGTGGTCTTAATAAGCATGAATGAGAAGAACAAGGAGCACTTACTGAACTCAGCCAAGTTATTAGAATGAGTGGAAGCCACATTGAGTCAGAATTACTGATTACATAAAACCTGTTTGTAGCTCCTTCAAAGCCAACCATTATGCTTGCACAAGAGGAATTCATCAAAGATATCCAGGTGATTTTCTCTTTTGCTGGACATTCTGTAAATGAGGAGCTCCTTGACAATGTGCTGACCATGAGGAAATGAATAAGTTGAATACCATTCTGATTCATAATGTCCTCAGCAATGTGTCTAGTGAGCCCAGGAATATTAGGGAGATCAGAAGTAATAGTTGATCAGACCTTCTATTCTGATAAAATGTGGATGATTGTATAGCAAAGAAGGATCCATGGCTTCCAGTAGCATGAAGGGAGTAGAACATATCCCAGTATCTCATCTTTTGAATTCATGACCTTGATGCTATGATGCTGATATGTGCATCCATCTGGGTGCTTGTATTTGGATTCTTCTAAATAAGTCAGATAGTGTTTTGCTTCCATTGCTCAAAGATGTGCCTGTTGATCTTCTTGTGATTTTGAGAAATTGTGAAACAGATCAAGTTGTTTAAGCATTTTGTCAGAATCTCTGACAGCAGGATAGTCTTCTCTAGAGAGGCTTTGAAACCACTGTTGGATTCAAATTGAGGTCCTTGAGTAAATCAATCACCTTTTAAAGTGTCTGTATGCTTGTGCATGGGCAAAGTGATGAATGGCATGCAATCTGCCCATCTCAAAAAGATCTCACAGAAGAGATAGTCTATTTGCTTTGATCAGATCCATAATGCTGTGGTGATCAATAGTGACAGTGTGGATGGGGCTTTTTCTGGCCTTGGATGCTTCACCCTGGGTCTTGTGCTGCTGGCCATAGCACGGTATTGTCAGAGAAGCTGGCAGGTATTTTGATTGTGCTCAAGGGCTAGACCCTTATCTCTTATCTATGACTTCATATCATGCTCATCATATGAGGCATGCTTCTCTACTTCTTTTTCTCATGGGCTCACTCCTTTATGACTCATGCCTTTTTATCAGCCAATCATGTATTTTCTTCTTCTTATGGCATGATGTCTCTTTATAATATTTACCACAACATGTACATATAGTAAAAAGAGTATATAAACTCCAGAACTTCAAGGCTGGAGTCTCCAGCTTTGAAATCTTGGAGATTCCCTCACAACCAAGCTTCTTTCCTTTAAGAACCAAAGTAATCATATTATTTACTCTTTGCTTTCTCTTTATTTGAGTTGTTTCAAATGGTAGAAGAGGATATTTGCATTAAAAAACATTGCATAGCTTGCTGCTAAGCCAAAAAATATATGATATGATGTCCTCATTGAAAATCTAATGCAAAATCCAGTCACACTTCTTACAAGTCATTCTTGCACAATGACAATTGTATTTGAAAAAAAACATATTTTTTTTGCATGGGTGCAGCCTAGTATGTCACACTGCATAAATTTGATTCCCCATGGACTAATGTATGGAACATTTGCATACTAGAATGGCAGAAGACTGTTGAATCTCCACAATGCTTATAAATAAAGACCATATTGGTGAATTGCAGCAAGGGAGTATCATGACCAACAACTCTAAGAACTATTTCCCATATCTTTTTTATCTTGTTGATACCAATGTTCTCAATTATGTGATCAAGAGTTCTTTAGTAAAGTTGAATATCAGTGAATTTTTTTTTTGATTCTGTGTTTATTGTCCTTTGAGGTGATACTCCATGGGAACATTACAGGCATGGTATGTGTGGCTATATTTTGTGCTACTATGGTGTGGATTACATGCAGCATTATGATAGAATAGAAATGAGGTGGTGGTGGGTTTTTGTTGTGGGTGGGATGCACACAGTATGGCATGGTAACTTCAGTGATGTACAGTGTGAGACCTCTGGGCTATTTTGTGCAGTCTCAGAGTCCTGGTTATCTATCAGGGAGCTTAGGCTCTGCTACTCTTGGAGGGGCTAGATTACTGTGTATATTCCTGAAGTGAAAGGTAGTGTTAATGAAGTGAAAGGTGGTGCATATGCATTTGGGGTCATTGAAGAGCATGGATAGATTAGTCGCATGGTGCCCTAGCATTTTGTGAAGCAGCTTGCATTGGTCTCTGTATGCTGAAAAGTGCATGAAGAAGTGAAGGACCAATTCCAGGTGTTTATTGCATTTTGGGCATAAGAGGGAGTCAGCTCTTTTTATGTGGTGAAGATGTTTATTTAGGGGTATGTGTCCTGTTTTCAGCTAGAATAGGATGGCTGTGTGTTTTTTGGGGTACTGTTTCATGAGAGTTAGGAGGTGTTTTGATGGGAGAGAGGGGTCAATGCATGTCATCAGTTTGTGTCTTGGTGAGGTGGTAAAGTTTGAATCATTGGTGGTTTTGATGTCTGTATATATCTTTTGTTTGGCAGCAGATTTACTGATGGGTATGGTTTGTAGCCCACCCTTCATGTTTTTGAGCAACTAGGGGAGATGGTGGGCTGGGCTACTGGTTCTGTCTGCTGCTTTCTTAGCTTCTTCATCAGCTGGTTCATTTCCTGGTATACCCACATGTCCTGGTGTCCATTATATAGTGATCTTGTCCAGATTGTGCCTGCAGAGAGCCTTTTCTAGGTCTCTGTGAAAAGTATCCACTAGGTAGTGGCTTGATTCTGACTGAAGGGATGACATAGCTTGTATAGTGGCCTTGTTGTCAATTGTAATGGTTGTGGATTGGATGTTGTCAGTTCCTCATATGAGGCTTACCACTAGTATTATCCCAACTAGTTCCCCTTCGTATACTGTGTGTTCCTCCTGTGAGCCCAGGTGAAACCCTATCTGTTTAATGGTTTTCCCATTTTGTCTTAGTATCACCACCCCCCTGATCTGTCTGTCATGGCCTGACCCATCTAAGTACACCATGACATCTTTTGCTGCTTCTTGTACAGTGTCATGTTCTGTGGCCACCTTGGCATCTGCTAAAATGACAATGGAGACTAGTGGCATCCACTTTGGGCTGTGGCAGACTGAACTGATGGTTTTTCTTTTTTTTGGGTCAATTTTGAAGGCCTTCTATAATATGTGGGCTGCCAAGGGGTGGTGTTTATGGCCTCTGTAAGCTGTGCAGATTGCCTTGGCTGCTCAGTTGGACGGTTAAAGAGTGGTGGCTTATAAGGCTGCTCTGATGCAGTGCTTGCATATGAGAAGGTATGCTGATAGGAAGTTGCTGTGTGCTATCAGTAGATTTATTGCTGACATTCATGCCCCCTGTTACCAGGATTACTGCAGTCTTTTGGATCATTTCTATATATTGGACAATTCCTCTGGCTCCCCATCCATTTGCTTTGTTTACCCCTTTCTTTTTGTGCCAGCACCAGTCCCCACACTTTGACTGCATACAGCATCTTTGGAATGGCCACCCCTTCATATAGTTTTTTCATCAGATGTCCCTGGATGCCTTTCAATGCCCAGGTCATTTAACCACATGTGAGAACATACTTTGTTTCCTTGACTATTCTCATATCCCAGAATTTCACCAAGTCAACTCCGACCTCCTCCAATACTACTCAAGTCACCTCCGGTGACATTCCTCCGATATGTGTACTCTGATCACTCCGTGTCCTCTGTCTCCGTTCTTTCCATCCATCTGTACATTATGTTACGTTATCCCTTGGTACCATCATATCTCTATTTAGTTAGTCTCCATTCTGTCGTGCGGTGTTCAGGGTAAGGCGCACAGCTCCGGCTGTGCGACGAACCGGCACTGCACCAGTACTTCACTACTTCCGCTCTTCCGATTAGTACTAAACTCTTTTCGAACTTTCCTCCTTCATATATAAACTCATCTACTCTGTCTTAGTATCTCAGTTCGAATATCACCTTAGTTCCTGCTTCTTCTCTTTCGCCATTGATCTCATCTCGGCATTCTCTTGTCTGAGTCTTGACGACTCTCCTCTGACCCTCTGACCCTCCGGACCTCTAGTCCGCCCCATTCTTAAATTAGTGACATCGGACTTGAGCAAGGGTGCACCACATAAGGTGAAGCCAACATCGCTCCGACCCCTGTACAACTCCAGTGTTCTGGAGTCACATACCCGGGCCCCAGTGGAACCGGACTTAACAGTATATTCGAACTCACACTTGTTCAAGTTCCTCCATCCATCTTTCCCTTCCTATCCCCACATCATTCGACAATCACCCATGGCTACCCACATCATGCAGACTCGCTCTCGTTCTTGGAGAACCCAGGAACACGAAGCAGCTGCTCAGCCAGACCCATTTTCTTTCTTTGCCAGCTCACACCACACTCTGGAAGTCGTAAAACAATTCCGAAGCTTTTCCGCTCGTCGACCAATTCCCTCTATCTCTCGCGCACGCTCTTCACCACTTAGTGCACGCATCGAAGAAGTCTCCGAATGTGATGACGAAACAGAAAAAGCCTTTCCTGGTGGTTTTGACACACTGCCTCCACGTCCATCTCCGGGCCACGGCGATGGCCCTGATGGTGACCCGGATGACGACAGTTTGGACTACTACGAACAAGATGACTTCAGACTACCTGGCGAAGGAAATGACAAGTTCTCCGGAGGATACCCAGATAATGGCCCCGGAGATCAAGACAGCGACGAAGATGCTGACAACAACAATCCCCGAGATGTGTTCGCCAATCTGGCCAATGCCATCAGGGGGTTGTCGCGCTCTAACCACTGCCCCAACAACTCTGGAAGCCAGCGCACGAAAGTTCATGAACCGGACCAATTCGATGGTACGGAGTCATGCAAGCTCTGGACTTTCCTTGTCCAGTGCGAACTCAATTTTCAGGACCGATCTAGGGCTTTCTGGATGGACCGCACTAAAGTTACTTTCATGCAGTCCTACCTAAAGGGAATGGCTCTAGAATGGTTTGAGCCCGATCTCCTCGACACCAGAGGTCCCGCGTATCGTCCAAACTGGATGGATAGTTACTGGGACTTTGTCCTCGAGCTGAAGAATAATTTCGGACCCCACAACCCTGTCGGAGATGCTGAGCACCAGCTCGACAACCTCAGTATGAAAGACACACAGTGTATTAACAAGTACATTGTAGAGTTTAACCGGATCGCTTCGCAAGTACGAGGCTATGGGGAAGGTGCACTTTGGCACCATTTCTATAACGGCCTCCCAGACTGGATCAAAGACGAAATCTCCCACGTTGGCAAGCCACCCACTCTAGCCGAACTCTGACATCTTGCGCAATCTATAGACACAAGGTACTGGGAGAGAAAGTCCGAGGTCAATCGCCAGCAGAAAAACTCCGGCAACCAGAAACTTGTCTCCGATAGCAGGTCGTCCGATAACAAGTCCGGCAGATCCAAGCAGAAGGATTCCAAAGGAAAATCAGTGTCCACCACTCCCACTTCAGGTACCCCTGGTACCTCCATCTCTCCCCCGAAACCCGACCTCTCCTTGAAGCTTGGTAAGGACGGTAAGCTAACCGCTGCTGAACGAAAGCGATGCTTCAATAACAAGTTATGCATGTTCTGCGGTCAAGGCGGACATGTCACCAAGGACTGCCCTCGGTCTACATCCCGGGCAGCTAAAGCATGTGCCGCGAAGCCAACTCTGGAAGCTAAACCGGAGGCCTCCACTGAGGCGAAAAAATAGAGCACGACCTCCAAAGCTCCGCACAGCCAGATGGTTGTGTTGACACCGTATGTGCACCCAAGGAGATCTGTCTCAACGCATCCGCTCTTTCTGATCCTCGATTGCTTATGCCTTCCATTTCTTTAGTCACATGCAACATCGCTCCGTTCCCCGCGCTTGTAGATTCAGGATCCTCCGATTGTTTCATAGATACAAATTTTGTGAATAAACATAACCTGTCCACCTACATGGTCCCTCCGCTCCTTCTCCGACTCTTCGACGGCACTTCAAACTCAACCATTACCCAAGCTCTCGACCTCTCTGTCCTCTTCCCAACCGGCGATATCACCCCAATAACATCATATGTCACTTCGCTAGATGGCTCCTGCTCCTTAGTCCTTGAACACAACTGGCTCACCCACTACAATCCATTGATTGACTGGGTCTCGAGTAGTATTTCTTTCCACCCTACTCAGCAGTCCAGTCCAGCACCACCGAGCTCACCCCCGACACCGAAGGCTCCTCCGCCTCCGGTTATCCCCTCCACCGATACACTGCATTTCTCTGAATGTAAGGCCCTGCCCATCGCGCTTATCAACGCTCCGGCATTCACTTTGGCCTGCCGACTTCAAGGCTCTGTTCAGTTCAGTCTCCAACTTCGCCCTAGAGAGGGTGACCTCTGAGCTGCAGCTACCCAACTCCCAGAACAGATCGACCTCTCCGGAGTTCCTCCAGAGTATCATGATTACTCGGATATGTTCAGTAAACAGAGGGCTGATACTTTAGTCCCTCATTGTGAACACAACCTCAAGATTGATCTGGAGGAAGGTACCTCCCCTCCACTCGGCACCACCTACTCCCTCTCCCCTTCAGAGCTTGACTCCCTCCATGCCTTCCTCGATGAGCATCTATCTATCGGCTTCATTCGTCCCTCGTCCTCCGCTCATGCTGCTCCAGTCCTCTTTGTTTGCAAGAAGGATGGTTCTCTCCGCCTTTGCGTCGACTTCCGAGGCCTTAACAAAATCATGAAGAAAGATCACTACCCACTTCCCCGCATTTCTGACCTCCTAGACACTCTGAGTCGCGCCAAGATCTACTTCAAGATTGATCTCTGGCATGCATACCATCTGGTCTGCATTGCCAAAGGTGATGAATGGAAGACTGCCTTCTGCACTCAGTACAGCTCCTATGAATGGCTCGTCATGCCATTCGGTCTTACGAACGCCCCTGCGGCGTTCCAGTGGTTTGTGAATACTATCTTTGCTGATTTACTGGATGTTAGTGTGATTGTCTACCTTGACGATATTCTAATCTTCTCCGAAGACATGCCCTCCCATAAGGAGCATGTTAAGGAAGTTCTCCGACACCTCCAGAAGCATGGCTTATATGCCAAACCTGAAAAATGTGAGTTCCACACCAATTCTACCAAGTACCTTGGATACCGGATGTCCCCTGCCGGCCTTACCATGTCTCCGGACAAGGTCCAGTCGATTCTCGACTGGCCCGAGCCCCGGAAGGTCAAAGACATCCAGTCATTTTTATGTTTTGCCAACTTCTACCGGAGATTCATCCACAACTACTCCGATATTGTCGTTCCCCTTACCCATCTCACCCGCAAAGGTGTCCCCTGGACTTCCACTGATGCCTGTCGTTCCACCTTCAAAGCATTGAAAACCGCTTTTACATCCGCTCCTATCCTCACTCATTGGACTCCCGACACTCCCATCATCGTTGAAACTGACGCCTCCAACTACGCTATTGCCGGCATTCTTTCCATAACATGCCCAGACGCTGAAGTCTGGCTGGTGGCTTACTATTCCTGCACGATGACTGCCCCAGAGCTGAACTACAACACCCACGATAAGGAGCTCTTGGCTATTCATGAAGCCTTTCGGACTTGGCGCCATTACCTTGAAGGTTCTGGTACTCTGGTTGATGTGGTCACCGATCACAAAAACCTGGAATATTTTTCCATGACTAAACTCCTGACCCGGCAGCAGGCCCGCTGGTCGGAGTACCTGTCACAGTTCAACATGGTGGTCCGGTTTCGACCCGGCCGCCTTGGTGAGAAACCTGATGCCCTCACTAGACGCTGGGACGTCTATCCCAAAGAGGGGGATAAGGACTATGCTCATGTCAATCCCCACAACTTCCGACCGGTTTTCACTCAGGAACAACTCGCTGTGTCCCTCCGTGCTACCTACCTAGCTTACCCAGTTCTCCGGGCTAGCACGCTCTTCGACCTCGAGAAACTCCACAGTGACATCCTCTCCGGTCTTCCCTCTGATCCCCTCGCCGCCATTCACTTGTCCCCATCAGATTCTACCTCTGAGTCCCGCTGGACCATCGACTCTGAAGGCTTCTTACGTCTCGATAACCGCATTTACGTCCCTGACATCGATGACCTTCGCCTCCGAGTCCTCCAGTTCAAACACGACCATCCCATCTCCGGCCACTTCGGCCAAAACTGCACCCTCAAACTTATTCATTGCGAATACACCTGGCCCGGCATTCGGACATTCGTCAAGGAGTATGTCTCCTTCTGCATGGCCTGTTCTCATGCAAAGGTTCCGAGACATAAGCCCTATGGGCTTCTTAAACAACTCCCCATCCCCGAGAAACCATGGAACTCCATCTCCATGGATTTCATTGAACAACTCCCTGACTCCTCCGGACATACCGCCATCCTCGTCGTCGTGGACAGACTGTCCAAACAATGCATATTCATCCCGACCGACGATAAGGTGACTTCTCCGGAGCTAGCAAAACTTTTCCTTCTCCATGTGTTCTCTAAACACGGAGTTCCCTCCCACATCACTTCCGACAGAGGCTCCGAGTTCGTCTCCCACTTCTTCCGCTCTCTAGGCAAGGCATTGGACATCAAGCTTCACTTCACCTCCGGTTACCACCTGGAAGGCGACAGACAAACAGAATGAATGAATCAAACCCTTGAGCAGTACCTCCGTATCTATTGTAACTATCAACAGGACAACTGGTCCAAACTCTTGCCCCTTGCGGAGTTTGCGTACAATAATGCTCCAAATGCTACAACGGGGATTTCACCGTTCTTCGCCAACAAAGGTTACCATCCCAACATCTCTGTCCATCCCGAGCATGATTTAACCTCCGCCCGAGCCTGAGAGTACTCGGTAGACCTTGATTCCCTTCACCAATTCCTCCATGAGGAAATTGCCGCAGTGCAAAAGTGATACCAAGGACCGGCCGATGCCAAGCGAACTCCAGCTCCGAACTTCAAAGTCGGAGATCAGGTTTTCGTCAAGGCTAAGTACTTCAACTCTACTCGACCCTCAAAAAAGCTCTCCGAGAAGAATTTAGGTCCGTATCCTGTCATCGCTCAAGTCGGCTCCCTTTCCTTCACGCTTCGACTCCCCGATTCCATGAAGTCCGTTCATCCAGTTTTCCATGTTTCCCAGCTAGAACCTGCGGTCCCGAATACAATCCCCAATCACATCCAACCTCCCCCTCCTCCGGTGGAAGTTGACAGCGAACCTGAATACGAGATCTCCGAGATTCTCGACTCCAAGATCGACCGCAGAAGAAAGCATTGCAAAATCCTATACCTAGTCCGATGGTCCGGCTACGAAGGAACCGACGAAGAAACATCCTGGTTGCTCGCAACAGAGCTAGATCATGCCTCCGAGCTAGTTGCCGATTTCCATGTCCGGTATCCAGATAAGCCTGGTCCTCATATCTCTTGATCTGTTTCCCTACTTAGATTTTCTTTAACTCAATTTCTCTCATACTACTTCGATCCGATTTTTCTCCATCTCCATATATGTTCCAGTTACTCCGTTTCACTTCCTCCTATCTCCAAAAGCAATGACTTTATTATGTACAGAAAAAGAAAAGACAAGAAAAGAATTACTTTACACTACTATACAAAGAGTCAAGGCCTTAATGGCCGCCCATCTCCTCATCCGTACACTCCTCCTCTGCGTCGGCGTCGTCACCGGTCCCCTCAACTCCGATGTCCCTCTCCGCAGTCTCCGACGCCTCCACTGCTAGTCCGGCCAGTTCTGCCAACCTCGCTTCAAAGTCATCCTCTGATGGCATAAGGGACTGCCGGTCCTCTACGTCCCATTGGTCGAGGTGCATCTCGATGGCCTCCCACTGGACGGCGATCAGCGACAAAATCGCCTTTCGCACCTCCAGGAGCACCACCGTTTGCTCCGCCGCCCTCCTTTCATCTCGGCGTCGGGCTTCCACCATCTTCCGAAGGAGTGCGGTCAACACCAACTCCTCCGTTACCCCCTGACGCGCCCCCGACGATCCGGCCACCGGCATGTCATCCTCTGCATCGGTCCGCGCTTTCTTCTTCGGCCTCGGCACACCGATGTATAATTTGCGCTTCTTCGGCACTGGAACCTCCACTATCTCCACCTCATCGTCGTCTTCCTTGGGCATGGAACCCGGTCGCTCGCACCGCATCTTGATTGCGGCGCACGATGTGGCCTTCCTCCCTTGGGACGGCACACACTCGATGTTTTTGGTGATACACCAGCGGCATGCGTCCTCCGGTTGCTCCACCGGCGACTCAACTGCCCTGGCCTTGCCTTTGGCTTTCTGCCTGGGTTTAGCCCGGGCAGGACCCAGACCCCTTTGCTCCTGCACCGAGTTCAGCCCCACTCCGAGTTGTCCGAAATAACTTACCTCGGCGACTTCCTTCGCCCGCTCCCTCGCTTGTTCCTCCTCCCTCTTCCTCTGCTCAGCCTCCTCGGCCTCGTGCTTTGCTCTTGCGGCGTCCTCCGCCTTCCTCCGATCATCCTCTTTGCATTGCCTCTTCTCCTCCTCTTCGCGCCTCTTTTTTTCTTTCCTCTCCATCACACGACAGCGGTGCTCGGTGAACTTCGCTCGACTGAACTCTTTGTTGTTGTTGTTGTCCTCCTGTAGACGATCATCTGACCAGGAGGTCATGTCGGGAAAAGAAATAAACGCGGTCGATGATGGGTTGAGAGACATGATGAAGATGTTGACGAAAGAAGCAGACGGGTAGACCCCCGTCTTTTATACCACCTCCGACACCACCTGGCTTTGATTCCCACACAGAAGCCCCGGCTAACTGCCACCTCCACACGCCTCCGCTTAGACGTTTCTCACAGCCTTCAGGGGTTCAGGCCTAAGAGGGGGATACTGTCATATCCCAGAATTTCACCAAGTCAACTCCGACCCCCTTCGATACTACTCAAGTCACCTCCGGTGACATTCCTCCGATATGTGTACTCCGACCACTCCGTGTCCTCTGTCTCCGTTCTTTCCATCCATCTGTACGTTATGTTACGTTATCCCTTGGTACCATCGTATCTCTATTTAGTTAGTCTCCATTCTGTTGTGTGGTGTTCAGGGTAAGGCGCACAGCTCCGGCTGTGCGATGAACCGGCACTGCACCGGTACTTCGCTACTTCCGCTCTTCCGATTAGTACTATACTCTTTTCGAACTTTCCTCCTCCGTATATAAACTCGTGTACTCTGTCTTAGTACCTCAGTTCGAATATCAC
>JBBPMF010000975.1:0-13904 GCA_038090175.1 Austroboletus eburneus
CGTGGAGTTCTTCCGTGGGGGAGTATACTAGGAGGTCGTCCATGTAGACGACAAGCCATCCTTCGGCGATCATGTCTCGGAAAGAGTCGTTCATGAATCGCTGAAAAGTTGCGGGGGAGTTAGTCAGTCCGAAGAACATGACGGTAGGTTCAAAGAGGCCTTTGTGGGTGATGAAGGTGGCTTTCCACTGATGTCCATTTTTAATACGGACGTTGTTGTAGCCCCAGTGGACGTCGAACTTGGTGAAGAGTTTAGCGTCCTTGAGCTTGTCGATGAGGTCGGAGATGAGGGGAAGGGGGTAGGCGTCCTGAACCGTGTGCTCGTTCAGGTATCGGTAGTCCTGGCAGGGACGGAGGCCGCCATCCTTCTTTTTGACGAAGAAGAATGGGGAGGCTTGTGGGGAGTTAGAGGGATGGATCTTCCCTGAGGCAAGGTTTTCTTCGATGAACGCTTCTGTGGCCTTGCGTTCATCGGGGGAGAGGGGGTACACCTTTCCAATCTTCGGAGTAAAGGAGTCATCGAGGTTGATTTCATGATTGTAGGGGTGAGAGGGGGGAACATGTTCGGTGGCTTCTTTCAAGAAGACCGCTGCATAGTCGAAATACTCGGGGGGTAAGACCTGCTTTGGTTTGGCCTTTTCGGCATTGGCGGCGAGTTCAGTAGATGTGTTGACCTTTCCTATATGGTTGACAGGCCCGGAGATGACAAAGCGGGAATCGCCGTGAAAGATCCTGTTCATGGTGGCATAGGGAATCAGGTTGCTGTTGAAGTCTTCCCTCGTTTCGTCTTTGAGGAAGCTGGGAAGATGGCAGTGATCTGGGAGAACATGGATGTGTCGGATTTCAGGGGAGTTGTTGGGGAGTAAGGAGTGGAAGTAGGAGTCGTGTCTCCTGGAGTCGGCGGCATGGAGGGAGTGAAGGAGTTTCGATTGGTCGGTGGATTCGGCGATGGAGATGGTTTGGTTTGACCAATCGATGGAGGGGTTGGTGGTTTTGAGCCAAGGGAGTCCGAGGATAATATTAGAGGTCCCACAGTTCATGACATAGAAGATCACCTTGTGGGCGAGTCCTTCGATATGAACGAAGAGTTCGGCGGAGAATTTAACCCCTCCTTGGGCAGTGGGATCCTGTGTGATGCTTCAGACGTTGAGGGGGCGAGGGAGGCGGATGGTGGGGAGTTTGTGCTTTCACACAAAGTTCCAATCAATACAGGAGATGTCGGCTCCGGAGTCAATCAGGGTGGTGGTGTCGACAACTTTAAGCATATGCGAGGGAACGATGATTTGAATGGGGAGTTTCATTGTTCCGGGTTCAGTAGATACTTTTACATGTGTATGTTTAGAAGAGGGGGAGGAACCTTGTGTCGAACGAGGTCCTCCATTTAAAAACCCGAGGGGATGGAGATTTTATTGAGTCCAGCTGTCAAGTTTTCTTCAACTTCTTTGATGCGGGAGGTACGAGGGGTAGAGGGTGAGGAGTAGGTGGGACAATTTTTTGAGTTGTGACCTTTCCTTTGGCAGCGTAGGCAAAGGCCTTCTTTGAAACAGTGTTGTTGCTCTTCCTCAGTAAGCTTGGGGGGACGGGGGGTGGTGACTGCATCAATGTCCATGGCGTTAGGATCTTTTGGACGGGGGATGGGGTTAGAGTAAGACCGGTACTCAGTCTTTGGGTTCTTGCCGGAGATGGCCTGAGCGCATTCCCATTGTGTTTGGAAGTGTACGGCCTTGTCGTACCATGCTTCGACGGTGATGGGGGGTGTATCCATGGCGAAGATTCGTTTCATGAGGGGGGAAGGGATGCCATTGGCAAAGAAGTTGACGAGGACATTCTCGTCTGTGATGCCAGAGTTGGCAACATGATTGCGGAAGTCCGCAATGTAGGTGTTGAGGGTGGTGGCAAGGTCTTGTCCTCTCAGGGTAGTACAGCAGTGGGTAGATAGCCAGTGGATGGTGTTGTCTGCGATGTTGTGTTGTTCAAAAGAGGTTTTGAACGCTTTGGCGAACTCCTCTAAAGTTCCGAAGGTACTGGCATCAATGGCTTTGCGTCGGTAGGTGTTGGCCCAAGTGAGGGCGGATTTTTTCTTCATAAACGAGAGGGCATATGCTACTTTCTTTTCGTCGGTGTTGTAAACCTCGTTGTTGATGATGAGGTAAGCCATGACTGAGTAGTACCAGGGCATGGCACGTTCGTAAGATCCATCAAAGTCTTCTGGGACTCCAAGGCGAAGTTCAGTGGGTTTCACCGTTGATGGGGTGGGGTTTGTGTGGGACATTGGGGTTATGGTGAAGGGGTTCGATCTTCTGATCGGCTCAGGGGATGGGGGTGTGGGGACTCATGGGAGTACCAGTGAGGTTGAGAGGGCGTGGGCGAGAGTAAGATCTTCTTGATCTTTCGGGGATACGACGATGTCGTCGTCAGTGGGTACCTCTTCTTGTGAGGCTGAGGAGTTCTCTGAGGGGGACGATGGGGGCTCGCGGAGGCGACGGGGGCCTAGAGAGGGTCTAGGGTTCGAGGGACGATAGGGATGAATGATGGGCTAAGGTGAGGCTTGCCCAGTGAAGAGCAAGTTAGACCTTTTGTTATGCGTTGGCGTAAACCCGAGGGACAAAGGACGTTAACGTCACTATTCAGCTGACGTGACAAGGATTTGATAGAGGGCTGTCCTCTATCCTCAGCCTCAATGGTATGTCGTGAGCTGTTGACCTGGTCAACGTATGTCGCAATTCAGGGACGAAGGGAACCACGTGATAATGTGGTGATGAGGATATGAAAGGAGCGCCTACTCAACAGTAAGGCGAGAACTAGGGGGATCCGAGAGGAATCGATGATCAAGGTAGATTCGGGTAGGTCTAACTTGGGGAATACATCGAGGGTATCGAGGGGTTTATATACATGAGTCAAGAGAGAATAAAGCGGAGCATAAAGGGGATGACTCGACTTACAGAAGGCGATGGAATCACGAAGAAGGGGAACGAGTCAGATATAAGTGATGGCAATACAACTGTGGATACTGCGGATGAGTCACGCTAAATAGGTAAGCAAAGATAAGGGAATAAGAGAGAAATAAAGTGGCTCGAGTGGGACTCAAACGGCAGGAGCACTGTCTGTTACGTGGGCTAAGGTAAGAATGGAAAAAGAGTAAGGTGTACACAAATCGTAACATGTACGAGCTCAAACAAGGACGATCCATGACGATCGAAGAGTTCATAACAAAACATTGACAACTCATGATCTGCACCAAATACTCGGAACACCTACATGGAGGACAACTCATCTGACTACTCCGACAAAACGCACAAGGTGATATCGTAGAACAAGTCCTACGCACCGACAAAGACACCAGTACCATCTGAAACAAAGACTACAAATACTGATGCCAAACACTGATCAAAGTGGGACAGATTCTCGACGAGATCGCTGAACACAAGAAGAAGGTTGCGCCGACAACACGATGGGTTCCAAAACCACTAGTCCAACTCCCGCAAGTGGCACCATCACCTATCGGACTCAACACACCCGGGACCTTTCCAGGAGCCGGTGTACCTATGGACCTATCAAGGGCACGATCAAAAGGAATATGTTTCAAGTGTGCAAAAGAAGGCAAGAATGCGCCATGGCCGTGCGCAGTTCACACCCCAACCGGCCTCAAAACAGCAAAAGTTCGCGGCATGGCCATCGAATACAACGACCTTGAACAACTCGAGCACGTGCTTGAAGAAGTAGAGGAAATGGATTTTGTGGAAGAGGACGAGGACTGAGATCCCCTCGCCCTCAAGGTACAATTCAGATTAGAAATCGTAAAACATGTAGAAAATTGGCAAGGAGCATTCCTGGCTTAAGGCCAAAGGAAGGCGTGGCGGGGCCGATAAAACCCGTGCTTAATTCTTCTTTTGCATCTACTAACAAATTTTCTCTTCTGAATGTAGATGAGATCTCGAACAAGTCTTCAAATGACTCACCCCCTCCCATGACACCGGTCCGGCCAATGATCCGTGAAAGTCCAAGGAAACTATCGGCTATGCAACAGCCAAATGTACCTTCACCCCTACTGGGTGTTATAGCCTCTATTCCATCCAGGGAATATGCAATCAAATGACAGAAAAATCGGGTAACTAGCGCGATCAAAGCCCAATCCTCCTCCGAGCAAAAAGTATCGATTCTCACAAAGGACAATCATTCATGAATGGAGACCGTAAAGCCTTGGTCCCCCCAATGGATCAAGCAAATTGCAAATGTCATGCCCAACGATAGGCTAGAGCGACATCTCCACGCCTTTGTTCATGAATCCCGACGCTTCGAAGTTGATGCTGAGCTAATTGCACAACTAAGGAATGCATCGCACAACACAGCAGAGTTCATGCTTCTGGAACTCTCACAGAAACCATGATACATCAATAAGAAGCCTTCACCTAATGTGTTCAAAATCGAGATGCTCATCGCTATGCCTAGCGGAGACACGATACCTGTAACAGCCCTCATAGACTCAGGCTGCATGGCATCAGCAATCGACCGATGCTTTGTGGAACAACACCAGTTGTTACAAGAACCCCTACCATGACCCATACCAGTCTATAATGCAGATGGAATGAAGAACGAAGGAGGATCGATAACCCACTTCGTCAATCTAGAAGTAAAGATCGACGATCACATATCGACCATCCCCTTCTCGGTCACCATTCTATCATCACAAGCCATGTTCCTAGGCTTTGATTGGTTACGTCAATACAACCCTTGTATCGACTGGCAAACAAAACAATGATGTTCCCAGAAACTCATCTGCTGTGGCAGCATAACGAGTTAGAATCCGATGATCGACTCTTCCAAGTCGAGAACAAATATATCACCATGATAGCAACAGACCTCGCAGCCGCCGCAAATAAGAGCAAGCAGACTGACACCTTTGAAGACATGGTCCCAAATCACTACCACGAATTTAAGGATGTCTTCACAAAAGAAAACTTTGACGAGCTACCCCCTGTAGACAATGGGATCATGCCGTCGAGTTTAAACCAGGCAAACACAAGGTCAACTGCAAAACCTACCCCTTGTCTCTCAAGGAACAAGAGGAGCTAGACACATTCCTTGAGGAAAACCTATCAACTGGAAGGATTCGCCCATCCAAATCTCCGTTTGCATCTCCGTTCTTCTTCGTTAAGAAGAAGGATGGGAAACTACGTCCCATACAGGACTACCAATGCCTCAATGACGTCACCATCAAAAATCGGTATCCACTTCCACTCATTGAAGAGATCACGCAGAAGTTACGAAAAGCCAAATACTTCTCAAAGATGGACATTCACTGGGGATACAATAACGTACAGATGAAAGAAGGAGACGAATGGAAGGCTGCATTCAGGACTAATCGAGGACTCTTTGAGCCCTTGGTTATGTTCTTCGGACTGACCAATAGCCTGGCGACCTTTCAAACGATGATAAACCACCTACTCCGCGACCTTATCAATCGCGAAGTAGTAATCGTGTACATGGATGACATACTCGTCTTCACCAAGGACCTTGATGAACATCGACGAGTCGTCAAGGAGGTGCTCGAGATCTTACGAACTGACAAACTCTCACTCAAGCATACTAAGTGCGAGTTCAAAACCACCACGACGGAATACCTCGGACTGATCGTCTCTGATGGACACATTGCCACTGATCCAACAAAGGTCAAGGCTGTCCGAAACTGGCCTATCCCAACAAACCGGATGGCCATCCGATCATTCCTAGGGTTCCTGAACTTCTTCCAGAGGTTTATCAAAGATTTCGCCGCCATCGCTCGACCTCTCAACAATCTCACGAGCGAGAAGACCGAATTCGTCTGGACCGAGGACTGTCAAAAGGCATTTGACATTCTTTGTGATACTCTAATTAACGCCCCCATCCTAGCCCTCACCACGGACTTTGATCCATTCCGCATCGAAACCGACAGCTCTGGCATCAGTATCGGAGCAATCCTATCTCAGCTCCAGGAAGGCAAATGGCATCCCATCGCCTACCTTTCACATTCCCTCCTCCCAGCGGAACGCAATTACCATGCTGCAGACCTCGAGTTCACTGCCATCATCGAAGCCATCACCACCTGGCGACATTTCCTCCTCGACATCCACATCCCTTTCAAGATCCTAACTGATCATCGAAACCTCACCTATTACTCCATGCCTCAGGATCTTTTCTGACAACAGGCACGGTGGAACCAGATCATGCAAGAGTTCCACTACACCATCGCCCACTGGGCTGGCAAAACCAACCCGGTGGACCCTCTGTCCTGGAGGTCAGATTTTGAAGAGGGAGTACAGCACGACAATAAGGGTGTCACAGTCTTTCCACAACTTGCGGAGTCTACCCACATTCATTTACAGCAGAATCATATGTCGCTGGCTGTGGAGAACGCAGCAGCATCCGATGAAGGGTACGAATCAATGGACGTAATTATAAATAACGTTATCACTTCTCCCTTTCCTCCTTTACCAATGCTATTGATATGAGAATGCTAGCGGCAATGCATGTAGCTGAAGAATCCACAGACATTGACACTCAGATACGAGTATGACAGAATCTTAAGGATGCTAAAGTAACATGCGCACTCGTGCAATCTCATCCTCATTTCTTCATATGTGATAATCTTATTTTTTTCAAAGACTCTTTATACGTACCAAAGAACGAAACCCTACGGACTCTCATACTTAAACATTTCCATGACTCACCCCTAGCAGGACATCCAGGAGTATGAGCAATGACAAGGAAGCTCCAGGCCACATATTACTGGCCCACATTGACCAAGGATATCAAGAACTATATCCAAGGATGTGACCATTGCCAGAAGAACAAGGCAAATACCCAGGCTAGACATACACCACTGCATCTGCACACCATACCCTCGGCACCATGGCAACATATCTTGCTGGATCTTATCACGCCGTTACCACAATCTAATGTTACAAGTATCCACAGTTCTGAAGGTTCCAGAACTGATTCCCGTGGTTCCGACGCTTCCAAAGTACCTTCCCATGGTTCTGAAGGTTCCGGAATCCCAGAACCATCGGAACTCTTCAACACTCTACCGGAATGGAACCCAGAGGATGGGCTACCTCCGGAATGCTACTGGACTCTGTTTCCTGAAAACTATGCTCTATATGGTCATATGGAGATCCCCATTCTTGAATCACCCTGTTTGTCCCTTCTTCCTCTTTTGTAACTTTTGCCATGTGCCTTTAGAACTGTTCTTGTCACGGACCTCCACTCCTCCTTTCGCCCCTTCTTTCGGCAACTGTGTCATCCCATTCCTACCACTGACTCCATGAGGCCGTTGTAGCATACCATGTGTCCTGTCCATCGCCTTTCCATTCCGAGATGGTTCCAGACTGTATAAGTAGCTGCTAGTTATCATGTATATTCCCCTTGCTAGATCTGTGCAATTATATGCAGTGTTTAGTCTCATTCCTGCCTGAGTCTGGAGTCTCAGCAGAGAACCCCCTCGGAATTCTATAGGATGTTGTGTCGCCTTTGAGGACACACTAAGACTGGATGTTGCACAAGCATAACAAAAGATCTAGCTCTCCTCATACCTCTGCTACCACACAGCAAGGCACCCCCCCAGTTGCCCACCATTTCATATGGATACAGGGAAAACCCTCCTCAAGAGGACTCTGAGGATGAAACAGACAGGAGAGAACGATCAAGACTCGAGTCTATCTCTGAGACCCTCAGAAGGAACCAACCCCACTTTGCTCAAAGTGGAACCCCTCCTCCTCCATCAAGATCTCATCTGTCTCAAAGAACTCCATTCTCCTTGGCCCATAACACCCCTATCCCTCAGACTGAACCCCTCCCCAATCCAGACCACTCAGAAATGGCTGAACTCAAAGCTGGACTCCCAGAAGAGTTCTCAGGAGAAGCATCTGATGCCAAATTCTGGATCAGAGCCATGGACACATACTTCCTTATGAACAAGGATAAGTATGATGATTTAAAGAAGATCTATACTACCCTCAACAGGATGTTACGCTTGCGCAATGTCCAGTCTGTGTGTCCTCAAAGGCGACACAACGTCCTATAGAAATCCAAGGGGTTCTCTGCTAAGACTCGAGACTCAGGCAGGATGAGACTAAACACTGCGTATAATTGCACAGATCTAGCTGGGGAAATATACATGACGACTAGCAACTATTTATATAGTTTGGAACCATCTCGGAGCAGAAGGGGGATGGACAGAACACATGGTAAGCTACAACAGCCTCGTGGAGTCATTGACAGGAATGGGAAGACACAGTCGCCTAAAGAAGGGGCGAAAGGAGGAGCGGAGGTCCGTGACGAAAACAGTTCTAAAAGCACATGGCAAGAGTTACAAAAGAGGAAGAAGAGACGAACAGGGTGAGTCGAGAATGGGGATCTCCATATGACCATATGGAGCGTAGTCTTCAGGGAACAAGGTCCAGTAACATTCCAGGGGTAGTCCATCTTCTGGATTCCATTCCGGTAGAGTGTCAAAGAGTTCCAATGGTTCCGGAATTCCGGGACCTTTAGAACCGCGGGAGGATACCTCAGAAGCGTCGGAACCGCGGGAATTAGTTCCGGAACCTTCGAAACTGTGGATACTTGTAACATTACCCTCTTCTATCCGTTGAAGACCCTCTTCAACTCCTAAAGTCACCTGTTACGCTCGACGTGGTCGAAGCGTGACCTACAAAAGGGGTTGAGGGCTTACTGTCGCTATGCAGCTGACAGGGATCGAGGGGTGTCTAAGGACTGTCAAGAAGACAGGATCGAGGGAGATCTGAGGACCGTGGAGATGGGATCAAGGGGAATCTGAGGACCATCGAGGAGACGGGATCGAGGGGGTTCTAAAGACCATCGAGGGGACAGGATCAAGGGGTCTGGCAAGGGTCTTCCTTGGCAGAGATTCTTAGGGCACCGTAGGACTAACAGTGGTCAAGGGGTTTCAAGGAGAGCGTCCACTCAACAGTAGGACGAGGACTGGGGGACCGAAGACAATTCAAGGTACAAGGTAGATTGTAGGAGGTCTAGGATGAGGAACTACAGTGGTGTACCGAGGGTTTATATACTCGAGCCAAGTGGTTAAGGGTGGGTCAAAGAAGAAGGTGAGTCAGCAATGGAAAGCGATGGAATCGCGAAGAAGGGCTGAGTCACTATGGAACGATGCGACAGCATCGGAGAGATATTGGTAATACAGCTGCGGATGAGTCACGCTAAATATGTAAGTGGTATGCGAGGGAAAGGTTTAAGAAAAGAGAGAGCCCAAGCGGGACTCGAATAACAGGGCCTAAGGCCTTTGGTGTACAATGGTAAGTAAATGTCAAGGAAAAAGGTAAGGGGGCCAACGAATCGTAACAGCGAGTGGGATGGTTGGAGATTTGTTGGGCAAGGGGGATGGGTATGGTAGTGGGGATGAGGGGTTCAGGATGGGTCCAGCTAAAGCCAGGCCACACAGAGGAGATGCCTTCCACATTGTTGCAGAGGCATTGAATCAGGAAAGGGGAAGGTACAGGGATGGGTGCATTGTCAAGTTTGAGGGGGTTGTTGGTGGGAGTGGTAGTGGACCAGCCAGCTTCGGCGATGTCAGAAGAGACATTGCTGGGCATGGAAGAGGGTGTGGAGAGGGTGATGGACATGACTGTGAGTGGTGTGGGTTCATTTGAGACCAGGGAGATTGAATGATGACATTTATAGTCATTGAGGAGGGATGCGGAGTTCCATAGGTTCTGTGCAGGTTCCCAGGAATCTTCTTCAGCTATGTATCCCTTCCATCAGATCAGAAAGAAACAGGAGGATGGAGGTCTGCGATGGCAGATGATCTTCCTGATTTCGTATTTCTCACATCCATTGATGAGGTCAGGTGGTGGGGAAGAGTAGTTCAGCCCATGGATGGGGTTTTCACAATAGGATAACAGGAGGGACACATGGAACACTGGGTGATTTTCCACAATCGTGGGAGGTGCAGTTTGTAGGTGATGGGAGATAGCACCTTGACGATGGTAAAAGATCCTTCATGTTTTGGGGTGAACTTCGGATTGACAATAGAGCATTTGAGATTTCTGGCTTTGAGCCAGACTTTGAATTCTTTGGTGAAAGGGGTGAAGGAGCAGTGGTTTCAGAATGCCATGACTTGGCGAGTGAGTTCATGGGCCATGAGGGCTTCATTCTGGGCGGCAACAAGGAATTTGAGGTGATCCTCAATGGCAGGGATGTGGGAGTCGGTGATAACTGAGGGAAGGGCACAGGGTTTGTATTCCATCATGAGATAGAACAGGGTCTGTTCGGTGACAGAATGGGGGTGGTGATTGTGAGTGAACTCAGTATGAGGAATGAGTTTGGACCATGTGGTGGGGTTACTTCCACAGAAGATGCGGAGGTAGGTCTCGACTTCTTGGTTGACCTGTTCAGTTTCATTATCAGTCTGGGGGTGGTACACAGTGGAGAGTGTGAGGGAGTAGTTGAGAGCTTTCCCTAGTGCCTTGGCAAAGGCAGAGGCGAACTGAGGGCCTCAATGAGAGATAATTCTGTTGTAAAGACCAAATCAAAGGAAGACTTTGTGGAAAAAAAGGGCTGCAACCCCTCTGGTGGTGATGGTTTTCTTTGTAGGGCAGAGAATTACCCCCTTAGTAAGGCCATGGTTGACCACAACCAAGAGAGTATTGAATTCTGAGGATTCAGGGAGGTTGGTGATCAGATTGCACGAGATCTGCTGGAAGGGGTGGGTGCAGGTGGAATGGATGGGGGTGAGTGGAGGAACAGTGGGGTGGATGTTGGCCTTGTGCTATTGGCATGAGGCACAACCTTCGACATACTTGCGTACATATTGAGCAAGGCCTGGCCACCAGAATTCAGTGGCGACAAGCTGATGAGTCTTGAAATAGCCAGGGTGACCAGCAGTTTTGTGATCATAGCATTGCTGGAGGATGGAACGTCGAAAAGATTCATTGGGGGAAATGTAAACACGTCCCTGGAAGGTAAGGATACCATCCTTGTACTGCCAGTCAGACAACCATGACCAAAAGGCAGGGGGAATGGTACTGTCAAGGGATTGGAGGACTTTGAGGATGAAGGGATCTGTCTTGGAGTGAGACGAGATGTGTTCTTGGAGCATGGCATCTATGACATTGACAAACAAGGATGGGGGGAGGAGGGTGACTTCTTCATTGTCAGCATCATCCAAGGGGATGAGATTGGGGCGGCAGAAGAGGGCATTGGAACCAGCAAGGAGTTTACTGGGAACATGAATTATGGTCAGATTGAAATCTGCCAGGTTGAGGAGCCAACAGGCTTGTCAGTGATTAAGGTTCTGTGCTGACTGGAAGTAGGTTAGGTTCTTGTGGTCTGTAAAGACTTAGACCAGGTGGGAGCTGCCATGGAGATAATGGTGCCAGGATTTCAGGGCTTGCATGATAGCGAGGAGTTCTCAATCGTAGATGTTGTAGTTTTGTTCTGCTGGTGAGAATGACTGGGACAGGTAGGAACAGGGATGCCAATCTTCGTTGGTATCTGTTTGGGGGATTGCACCAGAGGCAAACTTGGAAGTGTCCATTGTGATAGTGAACAGAGCAGAGAGGTTGGGGAGTTGGAGGACTGGGTGGACAAGAAACAGTTCCTTGAGGCATTCAAAGGATTTTTGACACTTGGAGGACCAAGCCCAGGGAGTGGTTTTCTTGGTAAGATTGATGAGGGGACAGGCAACTGAGAAGTAGTCAGGGATCAATCACTGATAGAAGTTGGTGAATCTGAGAAAAGAGCGGATATCATGGAGTTTTTCTGGGGTGGGCCAGGACACGATCCTATCGAGCTTGACGGGGTCCATGGTGAGTTGACTGGATTTAATAATCATTCCAAGGTATTCAACTTCTTTGGTGGCAAAGTTGCATTTCTCAAGTTTGAGGTAAAGGTTGAGTTCCTTCATGTGCTGGAGGACACACTTGGTTCGTTCAGTGTGGGTTTTCTCATCAGAAGAGAAGATGAGGAGGTCATCCATGTAGATGATGAGCCATCCTTCAGCAATCATGTCGTGGAAGGAGTCGTTCAAGAACTGTTGGAAGGTGGTGGGGAAATTGGTGAGACTGAAGAACATTACAGTTGGTTCAAAGAGCCCTTTGTGGGTAACAAAGGTGGCTTTCCATTGGTGTCCATCCTTGATTCGGACATTGTTGTAACCCCATCGAACATCAAACTTTGTGAAGACCTTGGCATCATGAAGTTTGTTGATGAGGTTGCAGACTAGGGGGAGGGGGTAGGCATTGTGAACTGTGTGTTTGTTATGATACCTGTAGTCTTGGCATGGACGAAGTTCTTCATCCTTCTTTTTGACAAAGAAGAACGGGGAGGCTTCAAGGTTCTTGTTGAGAAAAGCTTTGGTAGCTTTGTGCTCATCTGGGAATAGTGGGTAAATCTTTCCAACTTTTGGTGCAAAAGATTTGTTATGGTTGATCTCATGATTGTAAGGGTGTGAGGGGGGTACATGGTCCGTGGCTTCTTCAGAGAAGATGGAGGCAAAACAGAGTATTCAGCGGGAAGAGTGACTTTGGGTTTGGCCTTCTTGGTGGCCATGGTCAATTCAGTAGAGTTCGTGAGCTTGGTGATGAGAGAATTGCCTTTGGGGATGAAGTGATACCCTCATTGGATGATACAGTTGATGGTATAGTTGTCACAAGCATGGCTGAGATACTGGGGTTCTGTCTCGTAATCGAGGTATTCATAGAGACGTCCATCATAGACCGAGTCCACTTGGACATGGCAAGGGGGTCAGGGGGAGGGCTTGAACTGTTGGAAATACATTTTGTATTGGTTCAAGTCAACTTTATGGAGCATATAGAGCTCCTTGGATTGGTCGGTGGACTCATTGATGGAAAGAGTTTGATCAAACCAGTCTATGGTGGGGTTGATGGCTTTCAACCATGGGAGACTGAGGATGAGGTTTTGTCGACCGCAATCCATAACGTAGAATAGGACTTTGTAAGTGAGTTCTTCAATGTGAACGAAGAGTTTGGTGGTGAAACAAACTCCTCCTTTATCTATGGGTCCCTGGTTTAGATTAGTGACATTGATGGGGGAGGGGAGTTGGGTGGTGGGGAGCTTGTTTTTGTGAACGAAGCCCCAATCGATGCAAGAGATATTGGCACTGCTATTGATGAGGGCATGGGTGTTGACACTTTTCAATATGTGCGATGGTACAATGATTTAAACAGGGATTTATTTTGAACCAGGCAGCATAGATACAGTTACATGTTGTATTTTAGGAGAGTCCCATGTCAGTCGAGGTCTCCATTCTAAAAATCCTTCTTGGGGGAAAGAGTGAATCGGACATGACAGATTGTGAGGTCATTGTCATTGTCATTGTTGCAGGTCTGAAGTTTGGGGAGGTCGTTGTTGACCTGTTCAACTTGTTTGACCGAAGTCTTGTGAGGCTCCTTGGGGTACTGTCTGCAAGCATCAGTGCAGTGGCCTTTTTGCCTGCAGTGCAAGCAACATCCTTTTTTGAAGCATCGCTCCCACTCTTTGGAAGTTAGCTTAGGGGGTTTGGGGACGTTGACTACATCGACGTCCATGGCATTGGGATCACAGGTTTTCTGGGAAGAGGAGGTGGTGAATGGGATCTGGTAGGACCAGTATGTGGGAGTAGAATGGGTATGGTGTTGGTTAATGATGGTTTGAGCATGATCATTCTGGACTTGGAAATGAACAGCTTTTGAGTGCCATTCGTCAACCTTAGTGGGGACCGTGTCCATGAAGAGGATGCAGCAGGAGAGGGGAGGTAAAACAACTCCTAATGCCCTGCAGTAGTGAGGTGTGTAATGGTCCTTTGACCCTTGGTATAAAGGATATGATCCCTTTGGATCCTTATGAGCAATGATAGGAGGGAATCTCCAAGACTTCAAAGCTGGGGACTCCAGCCTC
>JBBPMF010000976.1:0-13901 GCA_038090175.1 Austroboletus eburneus
AAATTCTGAAGTTGTTGTGATGAAAGAACTGGTGGGACTTTGGCTTCATTGACTCGGAGTGAAGCACTGTGCCCTTGTCAGATTGTTGATGGTCCCAGATTTCAAAGAAGCAGGAATTATGAAAAAGCACAAGAAGAGTCCAGGTTGTCTAAATTGTCTAAGTTGTCTAAGTTGATAACTAGCTAAAGTACAAGTGACACTACAGGACTATATATATGGAGACCAGAGGCAGTATACAAAAGCAATGACAGGAAATGTAAATATCTGAAGCCAGGAAATGGAGATGAAAAAAAAACATGACTGGAGCTGTTATCACATCCCAAATTCTTGCTAAATCCCCTCTGCTCCTCCATGTGCATCATCTCTGCTCTTCCACTCCATATGTCCTCCACTACTCTGTGTCCACTTTACTTCTTGTACTCATGTATGTTATGTTATGTTTCCCTTTGTTCTCTTTGTAGTTAATCTTCATTCCATCACTGTGGTGCTCAGGGTAAGGCGCACAGCTCTGGCTGTGTGACTGACTGGCACAGCAGTGGTACTCAGTTTCCTCCATCTCTCTGACCCTGACTTTACTACATTTGGACTTCAATCATCATATATAAACCTGCTGTAATATGTCATAGCCCCTCAATTCAAATATCAACTTAGTTCTGTTCTCTGCTCCCTTCTTTGTCATTGGGCTCATCAATGAGTTCTCTCACTTGAGTCTTGACAACTCTCCTCTGACCTCAGGTTGCTCTGTACCTCTGCTCCGCTTCCCTTATAATTAGGGACAATGGAACTGAACAAGGGTACACCACATAAGGTGAAGCCAAAGTCCCCCCTATCTCCTCCAACCAACTCCAGTGCTTTGGAGTTCACTGCCCAGACCCTAACAGATCCATACTTAATAGTATATTTGAACTCATGCTTGTCTAAGTTCTCATTCCTTCTCTCCAACAATTGACAATCACTCATGGCCACATATACCATGCAGATGTGATCTCAATCATGAATGCACCAGACCTCTAACAACAAGCATGCTTCAGCTGCTCCCCCACTATACCATCCATTATTGTTTTTTGCCAGTTCATGTCATGGACCAGCTGTTATTGACAAGCTCTGTAGTTTCTCTGCCTGTCAGACTTTTGCTTCCACATCACAGGCACCATGCCAACTGAGGTCTCCAACCCCAGGCACTCACATCAAAGAAGTCACCAATGAAGGCAATGAAACAGACAGCTCCCACACTGAATAGCTTCTATCTGGCAGTTTCAACACACCATGGTGCCATTGTTCTCCTCTGCATAATAATGAACCTTCAGATCATGATTTCGGCAGGTTTAACCCAGATGAACTTAACCTGCCAGATGACGATGATGATGACTACCCTATCAGTGGTCCCCCAGGACCTGGCAATGATCCTGACCCTGGCAATGGGCATGACAGTGATGAAGACAAAGATGAAAAGGTTCCAGTCCTGCAGGATATGCTCACCAATTTGGCTAATGCCATCCATGGAGTGTCACATGCCAATCACCATCCCACTGAGTCTGGAAGCCAGTGAACTGTTAAGTGCGGGTCCATCAGGGACTGAGCAGCAAACTCTAGAGCACCGGAGTTGGTCAGAGGGGGTAGGAACTTTGGCTTCACCTTATGTGGTACACCCTTGTCCAGTTCCATTGTCCCTGATTTACAAGGGGAGTGGAGCAGAGGTACAGAGTGACCAGAGGTCAGAGAAGAGTCATCAAGACTCAAGCAAGAGAACTTGTTGACGAGCTCAATGATGGAGGAGGAACAGAGGACAGAACTAAGTTGATATTCAAACTAAAGAACTAAGACATATTACAGTGGATTTATATATGGAGGTCAAAGTCCAAATGTAGTAAAGTCAGGGTCAGAGCGACAGAGAAAACAGAATACTGCTGCTGTGCTGGTCAGTTGCATAGCCAGAGCTGTGCGCCTTACCCTGAGCACCACAGTGATGGAATGGAGACTAACTACAAAGAGAACAAAGGGAAACATAACATAACATACAAGAGCTTGAGAAGTAAAGTGAATATGGAAGAGTGAAGAACAGAGAAGCAGAATCACAGAGATAATGCACATGGAGAAGCGGAGGGGACTTAGTAAGAATTTGAGATATGACATGGATCAAGGTTCACTAGCCTGACCAGTTTGATGGCACAGAGCCTCAGAAACTCCATATATTCCTGGTTCAGTGTGAGTTGAACTTTCAAAATTGGCCTAGAGCCTTTAGGACAGACCACACCAAAGTTGAAACAACTCCTATTGCCCTGCAGTAGTGAGGTGTGTAATGGTCCTTTGACCCTTGATATAAAGGATATGATATCTTTGGATTCTTATGAGCAAAGAAGGAGGGAAATCTCCAAGACTTCAAAGCTGGGGACTTCAGCCTCAAAGCCCTGGGATTTATATACTATTCTACTGTTTGTACATGTTGTGGTAAATACCATAAAGAGACATTATACCATGATAAGAAGAAAATACATGATTGGATGATAAGAATGCATGAGTCATAAAGAAGCGCATCCATGAGAGAAAGAAGTAAAAAAGCATGTCTTGTATGATGGGCATGTTGGACATGAGGTGTGACATCATAAATAAGAGATAAGGCTCTAGCCCTTTGAGCATGTGACAAGTCACGTGACTTGTGGTCTAGACTGCTGTGATAAGCAGTCACATGATAAGTTATGCTGGAAAACATCCAAGTCCCAGTGGCCTTGTGCTGATAGAGGTTTTCCTTATATCAGAAGTCAGGAGTTTGACTCCTGCCATGAGCAAGTTTTAAATAGTGAACAAAGTGTTTGTAACAAAAGTCACATTTGCACAGTCTTACCTCAAGGGCATGGCCCTAGAATGATTTGAAACCAACCTCCTCAACATGAAGAACTCTCAATTCTGTCCTTGCTGGATGGATTATTACAGGGACTTCATGATTGACTTGCAGACCAATTTCAGTTCTTATGACCCTGTTGGAGATGCCGAGCATCAGCTCGACAACCTCGCAATGAAGGATATCCAGTATATTAACAAGTACATTGTGGAGTTCAATAGAATCACTTTGCAAGTTTGCAGCCATGGAGTGTTACAATTTCCTCCGTTGAAGGGGACAGGGACTACTCTTTCGTTTCCTCTATGGTCTTTGCGTCTATATCCTCTCTTGAAGAGAGCAACTACTTCTCTTTTCTCTCTGAAAGCCGAAGCGGAACACATCATTCCTGATCCTAACCCTTACACCGCCCGTTCCGCTGATGTGTTCCGTTACCCTGCCTTTGTCTTTGATGGACACAGTCTTCTCCACAGCCTACCTCTCTTTTGGGGCGAGTACTTCCCACAACATCCCAGTATTTAGACCGAGTGCCATGTACCATATTCCTCAGCTTATTCTACGTTATCCTACGTGGTTACAAGCCCCCCTTAGTGCTGAAAGATTGCCTAAGAGATCCCGGACTTCTATTGGACCTTGTGTCGCCATCGAGGACACACTGAGCAAGGGACTTGTACCACATATAACGTCCAAACGTTGCGCCAATAACCAAAAGCGTAACAAGAGGAGCATCTGGAGATATTTGAGACATCTCTGGGAGCTGAATTTAGAAGGGGAAAAGAGTCTCTATTCCATCTGTCTAGCCAACAGATATTTGTATCTATCTCAATACATGAACTATACAGCACCTAAGTATGGATAATTTATTATATTGATATATGGAGTTAAACCTACTTCTATTCAGATAACCAACTCCAGATGGTAGGTTGTTTTGGCATCAGCATATGAAGTTCATTCTCAATGTCCAACATATGGACACTTAGAGTTTCTCCATAGGACACTGGACTTACTCAGAGGTATATAACTCCGGTATGTCACCTTTTAATACAGAGATCAGGTTTTTGTCAAGGCTAAGTACTTCAACTCTACTCAACCCTGTAAAAAGCTCTCCAAGAAGAATTTAGATCCATATACCATCATTGCTTAAGCTGGCTCCCTTTTCTTCATGCTCTGACTTTCTAATTCCATGAAGTCCATTCACCCAGTCTTCCACATTTCCCAGCTAGAAACTGCAGCCCCAAACATAATTCCCAATTGCATCCAACCTCTCCCTTCTCCAGTGGAAGTTGATGGCAAATCTGAGTGTGAGATCTTCAAGATCCTTGACTTCAAGATCAACCACAGGAGGAAGCATTGCAAAATCCTATACCTAGTCTGATGATCCAGCTATGAAGAAACTGACAAAGAAACATCCTGGCTACTTGCAACAGAACTAGACCATGCTTCTAAGCTAGTTGCTGATTTCCATGTTTGATATCCAGATAAGTCCTGTTATGATTCGTTGACCCCCTTACCTTTTTCCTTGACCTTCATTCACCACTGTATACCAAAGGCCTTAGGCCCCGACGTTCGAGTCCCACCTGGGCTCTTTCTTTTCTTCAATCTTCTCTTCGAATACCGCTTACATATTTAGCATGACTCATCCGCAGCTGTATTACCAACATCTCTCCGATGCCGTCGCATCATTCCATAGTGACTCAGTCCTTCTTCGCGATTCCATCGCTTTCTATCGCTGACTCACCTTCTTCTCTGATCTACCCTTAACCACTTGACTCGAGTATATAAACCCTCAGTACCCTGCTGTAGTTCCTTATCCTAGACCTCCTACAATCTACCTTGTACCTTGGATTGTCTTTGGTCCCCCAGTCCTCGTCCTACTGTTGAGTGGATGCTCTCTTGAAACCCCCTTGACCCACCGTTAGTCCTACGGTGCCCTAAGAACCTCTGCCAAGGAAGACCCTTGCCAGATCCCTCGATCCCGTCCCCTCGACGGTCTTTAGAACCCTTCGATCCCGTCTCCCCAACGGTCCTCAGAAACCCTTCGATCCCATCTCCTCAATGGTCCCCAGATTACCCCTTTGATCCCTGTCAGCTGTATAGTGACAGTAAGCCCTCGACCCTTTTGTAGGTCACGCCTCGACCACGTCGAGCGTAACAAGTCTGATCCTCATATTTCTTGATCCATTCCTCTGCTTAGATTTCCTTTGACTTAGTTTCTCTCATAGTACTCTGATCTGTTTTTTCTGACTCCATATATGTTTCTGTTCACTCCATTTCATTTCCTTTCATCTCCAAAAAAAGAAAGACAAAAGACAAAAAAAAAAAAACTACTATACACTACTAATACAAAGTCCTTTTGACCTTGATGGCTGCCCATTTCTTCATCTGTATCCTTCTCCTCCATGTTGGCATCTTCACCAGTTTTCTCAGTCCCAGTGCCCCTCTCCATAGCCTTTGATACCTCCACTGCTAACCCCAGCTCTGCCAGCCTCACCTCGAAATTTGTCCCCTGATGGGGTAAGGGACTACCAGTTTTCTATATTCCATCAGTTGAGATGCTGAAAAGATCAAGGACTGGCTATGTGGTTGCAACCAGGATATTGAATAGGTGAGTGTGAGGCTTGGATTTCATCTCAAGGGGTTTCTAGGGGATCTGGAAAGAAGTCCTGAGTGGAACTAATGAAGTCCAGGTCGTCCAAATGGGTTCTGGAAGTCTGGAGTATGGAAATGGTAATAGGAGTGGTCTTCTGAAGTCAGTTGATATAAACAGGTTATAAAGAAGTATGAAAAGTAGATAGGTAGTAGATGGGGAATCCTCTCTTCCTAGACATAGCTAGATACAAGTATTTATAGTCTGGGAATTTCCAGGACTGTATATATATGAAACATATGTTAAATCATAGATAAAATATCTATAGTGAAAGAATAAAGTTGTTAAGATAAGTCTGGAGTGTGGGAAACAGAAGTCCAGAAGTCCAGTGTGTGGGAAAAAAGTCCAGTGTGTGGGAAAGAAGTCTGGTGTATGGGAAAGAAGTCTGAAGGTAAGTCCAGAGTGCAGGAACAGGAGTTCAGAAGACCAGTGCATAGCAAAGAAATCCAAAATAATGAAATATAAACCTAGAGCTGCTCAAAGCTCTACAATGTACACTAGATAAGAGAGAGAATCGCTATTGGTTCTATCAATAGCATCAGCTGATTATGTTATATAAAATAACTCATGCTCAATCAGCATAATAAGGCTAAGAATAACCACTGGCTGATAAAAATTGTATCATTCCAATCATTTATGTGATTGGTAGATAAGCTTATCTTGATATTGGATAAGAAGATAACTGAGATAGCCAGTTTCTAGAATGTTCTATGTCTAGAACATTCTTATTGTATCTGTTATCTTAGATAAGATAAGATTTCTGAAGTGGTGTTTAGAGCACTCTTGTCTCTGTGTGTTACAGAGCTTGTCACATGATAGATCATGTGATGAGTCATGTGTTGTCATGTGTTTCCAGATCATGTGATCCTGAATCTTTCAACACTCCTCTACAAATCTGGTTTGTCCAGGATATGTTATGACAGATTTATGTAATCTTGATTAGATATAAGGTAAGAATATTTGCAGCAAATTTGATTGGTCCAAGATTCTTGGTCATGATATCTGCAACCTGTTTATCAGTGAAGATATAGAAAAGCTCAAGCTTATCTTCATCTTCCATATATTTTCTAATGTAATGAAAGTGAACTCCAATGTGCTTAGTCCTATTGGACTGTGCAGGTTATGTTGCCAAGAATATGGCTCCTTGGTTATCACAGTACAATGGTACTTTGGGAATGGTTATGCCAATTTCCCCAAGGAATTCTTTATCCAAGAAATTTAACATGCTGCAGAAGACATTGAAATATATTCAGCTTCAGTTGATGATCCTGCAACAATATTTTGTCATTTTGTTAACCAGGATATCAAACCATCCGCTAGAAAAATTAGATTGCCTGTGATGGATTTGCAATCATCTGGATTTTTGTGCTCCATCATATAAGATCCCAAGATTCTTGGTAGTTCCAAGATATCTTATAATCTGTAAAGATCAATTATAATAATCTTCTGAAGGATTTGCACAATATTGTGACATTCTGATAACAGAATAGGCAATGTCTGGTCATGTTCCCAGCATAATATATAGGAGAGATCCTATAACACTTTGATATTTGGTTCAAAGTGAAGCTGATAATTCTTTGTCATTCTTGCAAGAATTGTAGCCTATTGGTAATGGAGTACTGGTATGCTTTGCATTTTCTTGACCAAAATGCTTGATGACTTTAGAAGCATACATGATGTTACGAACGCTCTTTTTACTATTTAAAACTCGTCCATGGCAGGAGTCGAACTCCTGACCTCCTATATAAGGAATACCCCTATCGGCACAAGGCCATTGGGACTTAGACGTTTTCCAACATAACTTATCACATGACTGCTTACTCCAGCAGTCTAGACCACAAGTCACATGACTTGTCACATGCTCGAGGGCTAGACCCTTATCTCTTATCTATGATGTCATGATGACATCACACCTCATGCCCAACATGCCCATCACACGAGGCATGCTTCTTTACTTCTTTCTCTCATGGACACGCTTCTTTATGACTCATGCATCCTTATCTACCAATCATGTATTTTCTTCTTATCATGGTACGATGTCTCTTTATGGTATTTACACAAACATGTACAAACAGTAGAGTAGTATATAAACCCCCGGACTTCGAGGCTGGAGTCCCCAGCTTTGAAGTCTTGGAGATTCCCTCACAAGCTTATTGCTCTAAGGACCAAAGGGTCACTCAGCTCTATTCTTTGCTTCATCTTTATTCTTGAGTTGTTTCACATGAATTGATCCAATGTAATGGTTCTCATTTTTCTGTCTCATTTTATGGTCATACCAAGATACTTTTTAATAGGTTCAAAATCCCTTGAGTCCCAGATCTTCATAAATATTTCTTTTTATGTCATAACAAGTTTCCCATCTTTATCAAAGAAAAGTACATCATCAACATAAACAATGATTAAAATGAGCGACCATTTGATTTATTTGAAGTATATCTCTTCATTGGATATACATCTCTTGTATCCTTGTTGGATTAGAGATTTATGCAAGGCTTTGTTCCATTGCAATGCAGCTTGTTTAAGTCCATAAATTGCCTTTTGTAAATGACAAACTTTCATTTCAGATCCTTTAACCTTGAAGCCTTCTTGTTGTTCCATGTATAGATCTTTATCTAAATTGCCATAAAGAAAGGCAGATTTGACATCCAGTGCTTCAATCTCCTAGTCATTGAGTGCAGCAATTGCTAAGACAAGGTAAACTGTCTCAAATCTTGCAACTGGTGAGAATGTTTCATCAAAATCTAAACCAAAGATTTGAGTAAAACCCTTTGCAATCAGTCTGACTTTCTTTCTGCCATCTGATTTTCTTGCAAAGATCCAGCAACACTTGATGGGTTTCCTATCTGTAGGACATTCTGCTAACTTCCAAACCTTCCTTTTCATCATTATGTCTATTTCTTCTTGATATGCTTTGATCCAGTCTCCTTGTTCAGAGAGTGACATTTTGACAATGTCTTGATAAAATGTTGGTATGTCAACTGTTATTACAGCATGAGCCATAAGCATGGCCATATGTCTGCTTGACATTGACATATCAGAAATGTCTGTGAGTGGTGATCCCAACTCTGTTTTTTTGACTGATGATTCAGTTCATTATCAGATCTTTCTTCTGAAACTCTAGGTTCAGAGAATCTGTAATGTGGCATTGATTTTTCAGAAGTTTGACATTCTGAATAATCTTCTTTTGATGGTGTCAATTGGATAGGTTCAGGAGTTAAGATTTTCCTAATGAAATCTCTTTTGCTGGTTATATCTCTTTCAATTTCTACAGCAGTTCTTGTGCCATAGATATTGTCAGTTTGAATAATAGGATTCCATATTCTTTCTGATCTCCTAACTTCTGTGTGAAGTTCCAATCCATCAAAAGATATAGACTTGTCATGTCTATGTGGTTTTTCAATCATTGAGAGTCTTGGTATCCCAGTGCAAGTTGATCTACTGGGTCCAGGAGTAGCTCTTGAATCAGGATCAGGATATGCTCTTTGTTGGTCTGTTCCAATGTCCTGTGTCTGTTGATCCTGTTGTTGTTTGGAATTATCTTCTTCATTAGTTGACTCTGGTTCTTCATTAGGTATGTTTTAAGTTTGAGTCTCTGATGAAGGAGAAGATTATTGCAAGTGTCTTTGTTCAGATTGATCATGTTCTTGATCTTGTGGAAAGATTTGATCAGAATCTCCTCCTGATCCTGAACTATCAGAATATTCTCCTGATCCTGAACTATTAGAATCATTGTCATGATTTTGTTCTTGCAGATTTGAAGGTTTTGAAACAGGTGATTGTTTGTCTTGTTGATTATTGCAACATGGAAATGTGAATTCATTAAAGATAGCAGAATGTGATGTCACAACTCTTTTTCTTTGATAAGACCAAAATCTATATATATTCTTTTGTTCCTGAGTCATGTCCAATATAAATTATCTCTTCTGATTTAGGAGAAAGTTTGTTGATGTGAAGTTCTTTTGAAATATGTACATATGCTTGGCAACCAAATGTTCAGAAGTCTGAGACATCAGGTTTCTTTTGATACCAAATCTCATATGGTGTTTTCTAGTGTAACCTTCTCATAGGTTGTCTGTTGTAGATTCACAAAGCAAGTTCTGATGCTTCTTGCCAGAAGAATGGAGATTAACATGCATGTTGTCACATGGCTTCAAATTTCTCCTATTGAATCTTTCAGCTCTACCATTCTGTTGTGGTGTATATGGAACAGTTTGTTGATGTTCAATTCCTTTTGAGTGAAGAAATTGAGCCAGAGAAGAATTAACATATTCTTCTCCTCAATCCAAATGCAACAGCTTGAGGTAAGATGTAGTTTGAGTTTCAGCCCAAGAAAGCCAGTTCTTGAAGGCTTGAGGACCATCAGACTTGTGTTTGAGAAAGACAAGTTGAGAGAAACTGGAATGATCATCAATGGAGGTTATTATTCAAGTGTGACCAGCACAAGATCTAGTAGGAAATTCACATAAATTGGAGTATACCAGATCAAGTATGTGAAAAGAGCAAGTGTTACTCTTGTAGAAAGGAACATTGGTCATTTTTTCAAGTAAACATCCTTGGCATAGTTCTGAAAGGAATGTAAGAGTGGAAAAATTAGGACAACCAACAGTAGTTCTGTGGGCGTGTTGAAGAGCTTCAAGAGAACAATGGCCAAGACAGAGATGCCAAAGTAAAGAAGAATCTTCATGTAAACTGGAAGCACAGGAGGTGGGTATAACTGAAGTAGTGATCCAGTGTAAGCAATTTCCAGTTGCTTGTGGGTATCCACAAAATATTCTTTGTCCATTGTTGGTGAAGATAGTATGTTGCCCTGTAGAAACAATACTGTAACCTTGACCACATAGATATGTGGTAGACAGAAGATGTTTGGAAGCTTTAGAAGCATATCAAACATTTGATAAACAAATGTTATGTTCTCACAGTCCATTGTGATGTTTGAGGTAAACTCTGCCTGGTCCATAATTCCATATGGTATGTCCAGAGGCAGTTATGCAAGGTTTTCATTGTTTATCTAGATGAGCAAAGTCAGAGAGGAATGGAGTGATATGCTTGGTATAGCCAGAGTCAATCGACCATTTATTATCTGTTTTGCACTTAAAATCACCCAGATAAAAGGAACTGTTGTAGCATTCATAGTTATTGTATAAAGCATTACAATATCCAGTATCGTCATCATGGCCTATTCATTCTACTCCTCCTGGGTTCTATTTTTTTTTTCTTCTTCTGTTTGTCCAGATCTTCATCCATAGCTTTTTGCATGGCTTGATTCATGGTATGAGAGGGTGATTGATGGGTGTTCATCATAGAAGAGAAACTAAAACAAATGCCTTCTTTCATTAAGAAAGGGCTAAAAAGGATTATTAGATGAAATACTGCTTTGTGCAATGAACATGCCATTGTTACATTGTTGATCATTATTTTTTGATCAACCTGCAACACTTTCATCACTATTCCAGATAGTTTCAGGTCAAGGATGTCCTCACTGAAGTATGTGGGAAGTGGGAATGTTGACAATGACATCTATGTCTTCATCATCATCTTGTATGGCTGCTAAGTCACTGTTCATGGTAGCAGCAGCTAAATCTCTTATATCATAAGAGATACCAGGAGTGAAGATCTCGAGAGGATCATCCACTTCCATGGCCATATTTGAGCTGCCTCTACCTTTGCCTTTGAAGACCTTTTTACCTTCAGCAGGTTTTTCTTTTTCTTTTGCAGGGCCCTTTTTTTACTTTAGGGAATCTGGAAGGAGCAAAAGTGCTTTCTCCCAGCAGTTGTCGGATGTATAGTTTATCTGATGACAGTGTGTGCATCTGGTTAGTCCAGATGCATGTTTTACTATGGAAACCCTGTTGGCTTGTGCTGAGCTTTTAGCAACATTGGCTCTGTTTGAAAGGGAAGGATGTGTTGAAAGGCAACATACCAGAGTCACCTCTGAGTAAGTCCAGTGTCCTATGGAGGAACTCCAAGTATCCGCATGTCATATATTGAGGACAGACTTCATGTGTTGATGCTGGAGCAACTCACCATCCAGAGTTGGTTAGCTGAATAGAAGTAGGCTTAGTCCTGGATATCAATACAATAAATTATCCATACTTAGATACTGTATAGTTAATGTATTGAAATAGATACAAATATCTGTCAGCTTAGACAGATGAAATAGAGACTCTTTTTCCCTTCTAAACTCAACTCCCAGAGATGTCTCAAGTATCTCCAGGTGCCCTCCAGCCCCAGTGAGTACTTTGGTTGACTGTCCTTAATTCAGCACAACTCCAGTGTGCTTCATCCAGCCATGCTGCTATATGAATGGTAGTACAGATTTGACACCTATTATGTGACACCCAGAACCCAGACATTCAACAGGATGATGTTTGGGAGTGACTTTGGATTGCTCATGTTCTGCCATGATCTTTGCAGTAATCTTTTCAACTGTGAAGTCTGCATCAAAGGTAGTGTGAGAGATGATGGTCATGAGTGAGGGCATTGCCTCAGTCATTTTATGAACGAGTATCATTGTCTTCAATTCTTCAGAAAGTGTGGTAAGTCCAGTGGCATGAAGATGAGCATAGAGTTGTTGGATATTGTGTAGATAAGGGGTAGGATCAAATGAAGTCTTCTTTGACATCCAGTAGTTCAGGATTTCACAGAAGATTGCAAACTTGCCAGTTGGTCCAGTGGGTCACAAGGCATTTCCCAGATTTCTCCATGCTATATGAGACAAGGAGAGGCCAGCATCAGGTGTTCCAAGTGCTGCATATGTATCTGGAAGGTAGGACTGCAGGTTGTCTGCAGTTTTAAGACCAATCATACCAAGGGCTTGTTGATTCATTTTGATCCATACATCTATGTACATCTGCTTGTGTTACTGTGGGTGGTCCAGCAGTGATGACAGATAAGGTAACTTGGTTGATCCATGAAGAATAAAAATAAGAGAAAGAAAGGATTTGAAATTAGTGGTGGAGTTCATCTTTTGATGATAGGATGTCCTATAGTTCATCAAAAGGTATATTAGTATCCCATGTATTCTCAACCCAGTCAAGTGTCCAAGCAGGATTTATTTATATTTTTTACCTTACCTTTTTTTTTTTTGGTTTTTTAGGCTTTTTGGGAGATGTATCCTCAAATGTGTTTTTAGGATCTATAATTCACAAGTATGAAATATCAGAATTACTCAATGCTTCAGACTGCAATCTTTTCTCTATCCTGTGAACGTAAAAAGTAGAAAAGTAATGGTAGTTTTGCATCTTCTCCCCATTTAACAATGCTATCATCTGATAGTTCAAGATATCCATGAAATATGAATGCACTGTAGGGTAGCGGAGTGAAAAATACTCATTCATCTCTGCATAGTCTTTTGAAGGGTCCAGGTCCATCCACTGGCTCTTCAGATCTATCTCTCTTGCATAGGATATCCTTGCACATGAAGAGGGCAGAGGAGTGGAAGTGGATCCAGCATTAATACTTGGAGTATATTCATATCTTGACTGGTCTGGCAATCCAGTGTTCATTTTGGCATCATATAGAACTGGATAACTTGATGTTCCATATGAGTCCACATCAGATGTAACAGAGAGATCCAAGTGAAGTAGAGGTGGAATCTGAACTTGTGGAACTGGATGAGTATATAAACACACACTCTGTTGCCAGATTTCAGTTCAAACTTTTGCAAGTTCTTGTTCCAAATATATCTGTGCCATCCTAAGTATCATGCTTGTATGAAGGGCTTTTCCTATGAATTGTGTTTGATGGTAGACCATTCTCCACTGTTTATCCATTACTACATTCCACTTGTGCTTTTGAGGCACATCCCAAAACCAGATATCATAACCCATGAGTTTTCAAGACAGGTATTCTGTCTGGAATTTCAGATTGTCAAATACCATGTCATGATGACTAGGTGCAAAACTATACTAATCATGGTTTAGAAGAGGATAGTCCTCTTCATTCAGTTTTTCATTGTTGAAACAAACAAAATAGGGATTGAGTGGTTGAAGGTAGGGAAGAGTTCCATGTTATGCTCGATGTGGTCAAGTGCAGGCCTACAGAGGTTCGAGGGCTTACTGTCACTATACAGCTAATAGGACGAGGGGGCCTGATGAGGGGGTTCCTTGACAGGGAGACTAAGGCCGGCATAAGACTAATGTCAGGTCAAAGGGGGATCTACTTGAGGGTCTTCCTCGGCAGAGGTTCTGGGGACCATTGAGAACTGAGGGATCAATGGGTCTTGGGGATGTTGCAGGACTAGTGATAGATCGAAGGTTCAGAGGGAGCATCCACTCAACAGTAGGATGAGGACTGGGGGACCCAAGAGCAACTCCAAGATACTAGGTAAATTGCAGAAGGTCTAAGATAGCGAATACACCTGAGTATTGAAGGTTTATATATGCGAGCCAAGTGTTTAAGGGTAGGTCAATGGAAGAA
>JBBPMF010000977.1:0-13888 GCA_038090175.1 Austroboletus eburneus
CTTTCCCTTTCGCCATGTTCTCCTCGCCATGGCTCGCCGCGATCGGCCTAGCTCTTTCTGCTGCTGCTCAGCAGGCTGGCTCAATCACCCAGGCGGGCAACACCCAAGTCAGTGCTATGATGGTCCGTACTCTTGTTTCATATCTCGTCTCCCTTCTCTGATGCTTCCTTGCTAGATGTTCCTCGGAAACACGGAAAAAGTCTACATCCTAGACAAGGCTGAAGGCAATGCTGCCCAAATCAACGGACATCCTGCATGGGGAGCCGTATGGTCAGTCTATCATCGATTTTCCTTCCCACCTGCTGACAACCGTGTAGGGACATCAATACTCATCAAGCCGAGCTGATGGAAGTTTACACAAACACCTTCTGTGCTTCCGGCATGCATCTCCCTAATGGCTCTTATGTCACCTTTGGTGGTAACGGTGCCGTGGGCCGAGGCGGTAACATTGGTAGCGTAAACAACGGAGGTACGGGCGAGTACGACGCAACCTATCAAGATTACGATGGTACCAAGGCCATCCGTATCCTCAACCCATGTAGCGATAGCGACAACTTTGCTTCTCCCCAGTGCCAATGGTTCGACAACGCAACGCTTCTTTCCATGCAGAAGCAACGGTGGTACTCCGCCGCAGAGGCACTTGGAGATGGGACCGTCGCTATCATCGGTGGCTTCGTCAACGGTGGCTATATCAATCGCAACACTCCCAACATAGATCCACTATACGAGGGAGGTGCTGCCGAACCCACGTACGAGTTTTACCCTTCGCGAGGCGAAGCTACCGTCATGAATTTCATGGGAAACACATCCGGCCTCAACTCTTATGCCCACACATACCTCATGCCTTCTGGAAAGATGCTCGTCCAGGCCAACATTTCAACCAGTATGTCGTACCTTTCTTGATTCTCCTTGTTTGACTCATGTTCCCACCCTAGTGCTCTGGGATCCCGACACCAACACTGAAACATATTTGCCAGACATGCCGGGAGGTGTCGTACGTGTATATCCTGCCTCCGGCGCCGTCGCCATGTTGCCGTTGACACCCGCCAATAATTGGACGCCGACTGTCCTTTTCTGCGGCGGTACCGATATGCCCGATAAGTATTGGGGCAATTACTCGTACCCCAATTACAACACTTGGACCTATCCTACCTCGTCAGATTGTCATCGTCTCACTCCCGAGCCTCAGGATGGCTCATCGCCCGACTACGTCAAAGATGACGATATGCTTGAAGGCCGTACTATGGGTCAGTTCATCCTCCTGCCGGATGGTACCTTATTGGTCGTAAATGGAGGCCGTAATGGCACCGCCGGATATGCCCAAGCGACTGGCCAGACACCCAGCTTTAATCTCATGTCTTTTGGCGAATCTTTGGCTTCCGGTCCTGTCGGCACTCCTTCAATCTATAATCCTAACATGCCAAGCGGCAGTCGCTGGTCGAATGCTGGTCTTGGGACGTCCAACATCGCTCGTTTGTACCATTCTTCTGCAATACTCCTCCCCGATGGCTCTGTCCTCATTGCTGGCTCCAATCCCAACATTGACGTCAACCTCACCACCGTTTTCCCCACAACCTACACCGCCGAAATTTTCTACCCACCTTACTTTAATGCCAACGTCCGTCCAAATCCCACCGGCGTACCTAACACACTCTCCTATGGTGGATCCTATTTCAACATCACTCTTTCGTCCAACTCATACACTGGTTCCGCAAATGCCGCGGCTTCTAATACCACTGTCATTCTTACGCGTGGCGGTTTCACAACCCATGCGATGAACATGGGCCAACGCTTCCTGCAGTTGAACAACACGTACACCGTCAACAGCGATGGATCATATGTTCTGCACGTCGGCCAAGTTCCTCCGAACTCTAATATTTTGACTCCCGGTCCTTGCCTTTTGTGGGTCGTCGTTAACGGGATTCCTAGCAATGGTACCATGGTAATCGTCGGCAACGGCCAGTTGGGTACGCAACCCACGAGCGCTGTTAGTGATCTTCCGGCGAGTGTTCAGAATGCGGCTGCGAAAGGCAACGGTCAAGGCAACAGCGAGCCCAATAGCGGCTCACCCTTAAAGGCTGGCACGATCGTTGGTGCTGTGGTCGGGGCCATTGCTGCCTTTGGGATTATCGGTGCGACGTTTGGGATTATTGCTGCCCGGCGGCGGCGTGCCGCAAGTCGCCAACATCCATCGGCAGCGTATGCCATGGGTTCGACGCGTTCTGGCTTTGCCACGAGCGGTGCGGCCGCCTTGGGTAGAGCTGATGACGCGCGGAATTCTAACTCGAGTGCCTTTGTGCCATTGCACCAGGATAATCCGAGTATGGCGTGGAATGCAAGCACCGCTAGCCTACAAACTCCTTACAGAGACGACCAGGACGGACGATCCCTTTATGATCCTTATAGTTCGGAAGCAATTGGAAGAAATAGTTCAGGACAGCGACTGTAGCACTGTACTGGACGGATTGTTTTTTATCTCTCCTTTATAACGGAATTACGACTGGACTTTTGTTTCATTCTTTTTAAATTGATCTGACCTTTATCTTTTTTTTTTGTTTGTTGTTTACGCACATCACCTTTTATTGAATTCGGACATTCCTGGCGGCCTATGGTACGATGGAGCTGGATACCCAGTGCAAGGGTGCGGCAGGCTAATGTTATGTTATCTACTCTCATGTTTGTTTGTTTCCAAAGCCTTTGCCAAACAACTGTATCTGGAATTGACGCTTGGAATTAAAAACACTCGAGATCATGGACTCGCTCTTCGCCAAAGCGAATGCGATACAGCCCTTGTCGAAGAAGAAAAAAGCCAAGCAAGGTCAAAAAACGCCCGCACGCAAGACCAAGCCGGGCCCCTCGTCTGACCGGACGCTCGCATCTGTCACACAAAACACTCTACTACCACGATCGCTCCGCCCGACGTCCCCGCCCCCGGATGCAAAGAAGCACCACCACGTCAAGGACGTCAAGCTGCGCGCACAGCTCGACCGCCAATCCGCACATGCAGCGCGTGCCAAGACGCTCCTGCAAGACGCGGAGATGTTCCTCGCCGACGATGCGGGACTCGTGCGGGCGGAGACAGAGATGGAGCGGACGTGGCGCGTGGGGCAAGACGAGATCGTGCGAGGGGCAGGTGTGGACTCCGCACGGGGCCGGCAAGAGTGGATGCTAGACGGGGGACCATACCGAGCGCGGTATTCGCGGAACGGCAGGTGCTTCGTGCGTCGTGCATGCGTGTCGAGCCCATCTGACGGTCCTTTTTTTTTTTTTTTGCCAGACATTTGGCCATCGTCGGTCGCACGGGACATGTAGCCACGTTCGATTGGCAGACGGGGACGATCCATGCGGAGCTGCAGCTGCAAGAGACGTGTCGGGACGTCACGTACGTGCGGTTTCGTCGGGGTAGTGCTAGAGCACCGTGTTGATCGTACGCTAGATTTTTGCAAGACCACTCGTATTTCGCGGTCGCGCAAAAGAAATACGTTTTCATTTACGATCGCGACGGCGTCGAGCTGCACAGACTGAAATCGCACGTCGAACCCACGCGGCTGGAGTTTCTCCCCTACCACTGGCTGCTCGTGAGCGTGGTGAGTGCCTTCCTCTACCTGCATGTGGACTTTCGCAGACATCCGTCTCTTGTCGACAGGGATACCCAGGCTATCTAAAATACCAAGATACGTCGACCGGCGTACTCGTCGCTGAACACCGGACGAAAGCCGGCGCATGTCGTACCATGACTCAAAACCGACATAACGCTGTCATCCATCTCGGTCACCAAAACGGCGTCGTGTCCCTGTGGACGCCCAACCTGCCTCATCCTGCCGTCCAGCTGCTTGCGCACCTCGGTCCCGTGGTGGGGCTCAGCGTCGATCCGAGTACGGGGGGACGTTACATGGCGTCGTCTGGCGCAGACGGGACCGTCAAGATTTGGGACTGTCGAAATTGGAAGGGTGCCGTGAGGGAGTGGAATACGCGGGGCGGCGGTGCTGAGCTCGAGTGGAGTGCCAGGGGCGCGTTAGCCGTGGCGACTGGCGGGAGCGTCAACGTGCGTCCGTTGCCGACGAGACGTTTGATGACTGACTTTTTTTTTCTTTTTGCTGTCTCAGGTGTATACGAAGCCGTCAGTACAAGCGCCGTTCACCGGCAAGACTGCTCCGTCGCTCTATCTCACGCACGGGATACCACACCGGCCGCTCACGTCTGTGCGGTTCTGTCCGTTCCAAGACGTGCTCATGGTGGGACACGACGCCGGTCTATCCAGCCTGCTCATACCGGGCTCTGGAGAGCCCAACTTTGACAGCAGCGAGGCCGATCCATTTGAGGACAAGAAGCGGCGACAGGAGCGCGAGGTCAAGGGGCTCTTGGACAAGGTCAGGGCTTTTGTAGGTCTCTGTCGTCGTGCTGATCGGAACTTGGTTCGATAGATCCCACCGGACATGATCGCACTGGATGCAGACTTTGTCGGGTCGTTGGCACCTCCGACCAAGTTGACGACGGCGGTGCACGACAAGCACGACATCCCGTTTGCACGCCTGCCGCGTCTGGAGCGGTTACGCTTACAAGGCAAGGCGGACGAGACCGAGGAGGACATGGACGCCGAGGACGTTCACGACGACAAGGGAAAGAAGGCGTCGCGGGAAGAACGGGAGAAGCGAAAGATGCGCGGCAAGGGGAAGAGTTTGAAGCGGTATGTGGCGATGTATCCTCTCGGCCGTTTGTTGACGCGCGTGTTAGGTATCTGAGGAAGCAGCGCAAGAACGTGATCGATCCTACCGCGGTGCGTATAATCCTTTCGTTCGTCGCGTCCCACTCACGTATGCTGGTTTTCAGTTGGCGATTCGAGCCAAATTGGAGAAGCAGCGGGAGGAGAAAAGGGTGACGAAAGCGATCGAGAAGGGAGAGGTGGAACCCAAGAAGCCGTCCGCTTTGGATCGCTTTCGACGTTCGTAGCTTGTCGAAACGTTCGCGGACCGTATATCCAGAGACTCGACCTCGCTCTTGTCATATGATGTAATGAAGTGAATCATTCCGCTACTTATGGTTCCACGCCTGGTAGTTCAATACAATGATACATCTGCCATTTGGTTGCAAAAAGAAATACCGTCTTTGAACGCGAACCCTGTTACAGTTTTGCCTCACTTGCCGAATGTCCCTTCTCCTTGGCTACGAGCGTAGCCAACTCCTCGAAATTCTTGACCACCAAGTCTACGGTACCTCCTTCGGACTTGCTCCGCGTACTTTCTCTGTCTTTCTGCGTATCTTCGGCTGGACGGGGTACGTATATCGTCTTGAGCCCTGCTTTCGCAGCGCCCTGGAGATCCCACATGTGCGCCGCGACCATGGCGATGCGCTCTGGCGCGACGCCGAGGTAGTGCGACGCGGAAAGGTAGGTCTTTATAACCCTGTCTCGACGTCGCAATGAACACCGGGACATGAAAAGAGGCGCCGGACGAATCACGCACGGCTTGTACGTCCCAAACAGCTCGGCCGACAAGATGCCATCCCATGGAAGCTTCTTGTTCTTTGCCTACGAACGGTCGGTTTCGGTAGGACGCAGGGCAGCTGGTGCTTACCATGTCGACCATGAGCCTATAGTTGCCGTTGGACAGGGCGACGACGAGCCCCGACTTTCCCAACTCGGTGAGCCCAGGGAGAGTGTCTTCGTATACTGCAACGACGTGTGGACGGCGTTGTTTTAGACAAGTTGTCGCTCAAAGAAAGAAGTGTTCCTTGCCGTCCAAGTCATGCCAAACGTACACTAGTTCTTTTCGCGTGGTTTCGTTCCAAACGTTGGCGAGGTGGGACCAACGTGAGGACGCAAGCATCTGGTCGAGGATCTGCACAAATAATAGCGATCATCGAGTCGGACGGACGTTAGACAGTACATACCTGTCGATGGGCGATGTCGACGTTCATGGTGCCCTCGCCACCCGCGTTCACCTTGCGACTGTCGAAAAACAGGGTGAATCGACTCTCTCTCGTCAAATCACGATCACGATCAAGTTCTCAAGCCGTTATTTGTTCCCCCCCAGGGAGTCGGCAGAGCATTAAAATAGAAGCAAGGATGGAGACGTACATATGCGCAAAGTATCCCTGTCGCCACTCGTTTGCGAAATCGGCAGCGTCCTGGGAGTCTGCTCAAATTGTACCGCACAGACATTTGCGGTCGCATGATGATGGGCGACGATGGCAAATGGACAATGAACGGCCCATCAGCGCTTCAGCGAGCGATATTATTTAAAAAATCTCGGAACCTCATCGCGTGCACTCAGTGTCCGTATGACAGATCGAGGTGCGGCGGACGAGATCTTTGGATTATCAAGATACGCACCTTGGTGAATCGCCCCGTTGCTTCGCTGGGCGACCTCGCGTTTTATGGTTGAGAACCAGTCGACACTTGTGCCGAACACGTCAAACATGTAGGCATCGATATCGCGGAGGAAGGAAGTAGCGCTTGCAGTCGTCATTTGAGGATTAAGATAAGTAAGATAACAGAACGAAGTTCCGAACCTGGGCAGGTGCAAACTTGAAACTTATATAAAGTTAGGCCGTGTGAGAGCTAGGAACCGACGATAACTATCACCGTTGCAAGCTTTGGGCTACAGAGTCGGCGACAGTCGACCAATCATTCATCGCAATAGGAAATACAAAGTTCTGGCCGGTATATCATACACAAAAAAAAGATAAACATACGATACGACCAGCCCCTGTAAGCTCTAAAGAGACTATGGATACGGCCAAGGAAAAGAGTGGAAAAAAGAGTCGCCCTTTCCAGTGTCATTTCCACTCCGCGTTGAGGTCGATAGCGATAGCGCGCCGTCCCGTCGCCAGAATCGAACTCGAAAAACATTGCCTTGAACATTTGCTTTAAGTAGATCGACAACCGTTGTCATCTTGACGCCCGTACCCCGACATTCAAGTACGAGTCTTGCTCGAGACCAACCGTGTAGGAAACAAAGAATCGACCTTGGACATCGAACGGAAATGCGTTGCAGTGGCCGACCATGCTCATCCATTTGTGACGGCCCTAGGAACGACAAAGGGCCTGAATATGCTTAAACGCGAGAGAGAGATCAGGACAAATAACATGCGTCGAATATAAAAAGATGGGAGACGACTTATATCGAGTTCTATCTCCGCTCAAACTCTCTTGCCGCGGCAAATCACGTGTGCAGGCAAGCCAATTTTGGCCTCTCCTCAACATCACGATTGACTTGCTCAGCTTCAGTCTCCTTCACGGAGGTCTGCAGCGGACGACCTACGCATGCGTCGCCATCCAGGCCCTACGCCCAGACGACAAACCAAAGGCGCTATCGATCCCTTCTTTCGATGTTGCAAGCGTACAAGTCCCACATGCTTGGGATGAACCGAGACGTCAGCGCAAAGATGGGTACGAGTTGCACGATGCGCAGCACAAACCTGCCTGCTGATGGGACCTTGCTTAAGTAAACATATTGACGAGCTGATAAATAAACATGCTGTGATGGGGCAGTCGTCCAATTTACGCTGGTACTTGGCCACGTATTTAAGCCTTGCTGCACGTCGGCCTTCCTTCTCTTTTTCTAATGTTTGTGGAGCAAAGTACGATACCTACGTTACAATCTGGGGCACACATAAAGGGGCTGACATGCCAAAAACAGTCGGTGTTCTATGCTAATCAGTAAGTTTCTCGTATATCCGTGGTATGGCTTTTGTGCTCTTCTCAGCGACTTGGACTGTGTCGTTCGGCTGGCTCTTCAAGTTATAGAGTTCTCCGGCGCTCCAGTGTCAAGAAATCGTCAAACGATGTGGTCATTATAGCCATTCGAAGGAGTTCGTTTGCATGTGTGTTTTATTCATAGAAGACGGATACTTGATTAGAAAAGGCTGGTATGTAGTTAGGCACGTAACACGTGCGCCTCGCTCTCCGTCGGATAATTCCATCGCCATTCCCGAAACAAGCTTGAACTGGGCAAAAGATCGCGGAGAGACGCACGCAAGAAAGTACGTGATTCCGTTTTCCACTGCTTTCTCCGGCGATACTTTCGTAGTATGTCTCGCACGAGCTTGATTACCGCGAGTACTTACACACATCGATCGACGACGACGTACCAAGCCTGACTTGGAAAGCAGTACGGCTTGTTCTTTTTTATTTTATAGTGCTTTCTTTCGATTTCACCTGGTGTGTATACTTCTGAGAGTTGATCCTTCGTCTTCGTAACTTTGTCTGGAGTGGTTGGCCATCCAAGATCAATCACTGACCAGTTATCTGCGACTGATAATTTATGCAATAGACCGTGCTCATACAGACTCATAGCATAAACCATGGAGCTCCTCTCTGGGCGGCTCCCCATGCATATCTGCGAGATGTTTATTTTCAAGTCCAGAATCCTCGACGCATCCAAACTACACCCCTCCTCTTTTCAGTTCCAAGAACCAAAAAAGTCCCGAACAAAAGAAGTTCACCAGACATTGAACCTCTTTTACCGGCTTCATGTCTTTGTGAAAACATATTTCGGACTAGTATGGGTGTCAGGAGGATCATGACGTTGTCAAGCGTCTCGCTCACTCTGTGGTTTTCGTATGGTTGAGGTTCCCTACGGTGATGACTACTGGGCTCGGCCCATGGACGTCGAACCACGCCTGGTGGATGTCAGCCTTGACACGGTGCACCAGTGGATATACAGCATCGCTCACTCTGCATGTGATGTCACCATCGTTGCAATTTTCGGCGCGCGGACAAGGGACCGCCAACGCAGCAAAAGACGAAGAGGACGAAGCAAGAAGTGCGGCGAAGAAGAAGGACTTGTAAGAAAACACCTCACGGAGATGGGGAGAAAAGGGAGGAAGTCGTCCATATTTTATAGCGTGAAAAGCTGCACTGCATGGCGCTAAAAAATAGGACCAAAGTTTGACCAAATGATGCGGCAGGATATGGCATTGGCACCGTCTCTAACGTCAAACTTGTCAGGCTGGTTCACGGTTACCCCTGTTTCAGTACATGCATATTTTTATGTTTACTGTGGTAGACACTACAAGCGCCGCTCTGCATCTATTACAATGGAACCAAGCCACGGCGTCCACGTCTCCAAAAGCATTCACGTGTAAGGATCGCAGACCGGTTACGTGTGGACAGTAAGCAACCGGACTGATACGATGCCGAACCGATCCTTTGTTCCCTTTCCATTCTACATAGCCTCAGTCGTACGTATTTAAGTAGCTCACGTCGTTCTCGAACGACGAGAGACTTCTGTGCAGTCCCCTCGATGTACCGAATACTGTGATCCCAGATCGTACGCACGCGTCTGTCTCTCGGTGACGTCGCGACCCCTTTTCCCCCACTCCTCACTGGTTTAATACAATCCCCTTCGAACTCGCCACCCCGTTCGTGATCCGCGCGTGACGCCGGACACGTCCTACACACGGGACCCGCCGGGTGTCAGAACTACCTCCCGTTCAACCACTACCTCCCGCTGTCGCGCTCGGACCTTCCATTTCTTGCCTCATTGTTCGTGCTCGTCTCGTGCCCGTCCGCTACGTATCCACATCATCCGCTCTGTCTTGGATTCGATACCAGCAAGGCGCCGTCATGGTAAACAGGTAGCGTAGGCACTTCGTGTACTCAGTTTCGAGATTAGTTCTCGTTTGCATTTATTGCTTCTCTTCCCGAGTGGTCGGCTGGGAAGTCACAACACCAGGGCCTCAATTACCTCACCTCGCAGGAGCGCATAACCCCAACGTATATCTTGCCCGCTAGTGGCTGCGTCTTGGCATCCCAGAAGTATCTAGTCAGCATCGTTCCTGGATTAGACTTGTAATTTCCAATGGTTCATCACTCGGTTATGTAATTACGCTGGCGAACTCCACAGCCTATCTGTCAATTGGTTTTGGTATTGACTGGTATGATACCACCGGCTACCACCAAACCATCCCACTGATTGGCAGGCCATAATGCAAAATGTTACACAATCCACTTGGTTCACAAACGCGAACGTTTGATGCTTGACACCCCTCTGTCCACATTAAACGCGCCACGAACGAGCATTGAAATAAGGTCGATTGGACACGGTGGTACAGAGGAATATGATTGGTTATGTCCATAATGGGAGTGTAATGATCGATTGATCGATCGACCGCAAGTACTTACTCCATCTGGAAAGAGACGAATCACTGATAATAGCCTACTGAGTACACACCGTGGTCGCAAACGTGTCACGGCGCAGCCGGAAGGGGTAGTCAGAAAGAGGCCGAGAAGGTTGTTGAGGCTGACTCACAAGAGAGCCTGAGGAGGACGGCTAGATTACTCGGAGGGTGCTGTTAACCAGTCCGGTGATCGAGACCGGTGATGACCAGGTAACCGGTGACCGGTGACCGATATGGGTGTACATAGGGCTGGCAACATATCGGAGACGTGCTCGCCGGTGCGTTCAATGTACATGTACAACGTGTCTGCTATCGGCTATAGGCCTCCTGACATGCTAACCGTGCCCTCTGCCCCCCTACGCCAGCGCGATGTTGTGAAGTCGTGTCACTTGTATTTGATCGTGGCCCATACTTGGCCTCGTCATACATGACAACACGATGGGACAAACGCACCTAGTGAGCTTGGTACACGTCGCATTGAAACAGGTTTGGCCGTGAAGATTTCAATCAGTCAAGCCACCGGCAACGTGGATGGTATCTCTACTAGTATTATTTGCCTAATGACATGTTCAAGGCTTGAGTCCAATGGTCATCACCGATGACGCCCGTAGGGGACCCCAAACTTACAACCCATCCTACAGAGTGAGCGAGAAGCCTGCCAATATGGTTGTTGTGATGATGCTGACAACCGTATCCGTATTAGTCCAAAATATGTTTTCACGATGTATAGTGGGCCTGAAACCGGTAAAAAAAAGGGTGAAATTTCTTTACCAATTTGGGGTATTGATTCTTGAGATGAAAAAATGGCCTGAAGCCATTTCAGTGCCATATGCATCGAGGATTCGAGAAAACATCTTACACATGCATGGGGAGCCGCCGAGGGAGGAGCTTCATGGTTTATGCTATAAGTCTGTATGAGCACGATTTATTGCACGAATTATCAGTCACAGATAATTGCTTGGTGGACGATTCAGTAACAGACCGATCTAAAGACACCATTATAATAAGGTCCCGACGACCAAAATGAAAAAAAAAGAACCCAGCTCCCCACAGAACAAGCCAGGTCATGACCAGACAAACCGAATCCGTCCGTCTGTCCACATATAGGACAGCATACAAAAAAAGCGACAAAACAAGAGCACAAAGCAAGATGATTGATCAAACAAACAGCTGAAACGTCCTCGCGCAGGCGTAGGATACCCGTACGAGTGTCATGTCGGCGCATGGAAAAGGAAAAAATGTGTATAGCAAACGAGCTTGCCGGCGATTACACCATTGACACGTTTGTCAGGACTCAGCAGGCGAAAATGATTTTTTAAAATAATTGTCACGTACGCTTAGTGCCCACGAGTGCCGACAAGGCGCCCACACCGGAGCCCGCCAAACCACCCGCCCGCTTCTCAATCACACTCAAAGTCCTATCAGCCACCCTGGTCGTGATGACCGCAGGGAGCGCCTGGGCCGCCGACGTCGGCTGTGTTTCCACCTTGCCTGTCCCGACGACGACCATCGTCCCGTTGCTCGGGATCCCGTTAACGACGACAAACAGGAGCGCGGGCCCGGATGTCAACAAATTTGGGCTCGGCGGTACCTGGGACACGTGCAGGACGTACGACCCCCATCGCTGTTGACCGTGTACATGTTGTTAAGCTGTAGGTGCCGCTGGCTTATGTTCATCGCTTACGTCGTGAAGCCACTGCGCGAGAGTATGACGGTCGGCGTGTTGGCCACTGCGTTGTTGGTGGAGGTGCCCGTGTACAATGTCGCTGACATTCAGGTTGAAAACGACCCAACATAGCTCAAGTCGAGGTAACGCCCGACACTGAACGTACGCCGGACTAAAAGTAGGGCGGATGAAAGAGTCACAAACGCAAAGACTCAAGCTCACTGGTAGAGAGGTTGGCTTGGACGAGCATATGAGTTGAGGCCTGAGGGGGTGATAATAAAGTCCATGGCCTGGAAAGGACCACGGCTGGGATAAAATTCACAAATCGTAGGCGGGGTCGGTGTTGGGCATGTTTCGGTTCACGTAACCGCCGAGGGAAATACGCCAGTAAGAGCGACATTACCACCGCCAAGTGCCTCTGCAGGCGAGTGCCAGCGCATAGACTGCGAATATTCCTCGCGGTGAACGGACTGACTGAGCTTCCGAGCTTTATGTAATAGGTTGGATTGGTGAGAACAATTGGTCATTGTGTGTGAACAGGAACGGGTTACGTGATCACTAACTACCTTTTCTACTACAACAGAAGGAAGCAATTACGCCAGAAGAAAAGGTAGGTCAGACTCGGAGTGTCCGTCTTTCATCTCATTGACAAAGATCAACGATAAACGAGGAAGGTACTCTTTCATGCTTGTTGATCTCTGTCAGTGGGGCTTGAGCTCACGTATTCCATAATCTCTCATTGATTCTGCCTTACTAAGTAATTCAACACGACTTGGAGTAGTGCATCAGCGAGGTAGGATATATTGTACACGAACGCTGGGTGAGATCCTTACATGGCTTTGGCCAAACCAGACTGGACTCATCAGGGCATGAACATCGAGATCATGCTAGACTCTGATGGCAAAATTTCTACACACGACTTGATGCTTGGGATGCGGTCGGATGGAAATGATGTTCCTGGTAGCGTTCGATTCGCGGTGACCAGGGTTCATCCCGAGGTCAAAGTGTCTTCCTCTCCCTCGTTCTCAACGCGCCACGCATTCAAAAGATCGACTAGTCCTTCTTGTTTATTTGTCGTTCGATCGTATGTTTGCAGACAGCTGGAGTATGTATGCTGCATATGTCTGCTCTGAGTATCACTTGTGTTCGTTCCTCCAATCAATTACTATCTGTGACTGACGATTCATGCAATAAATCGTGCTCATACAGACTCGTAGTATAAACCATGGAGCTCCCTCCTGGGTGGCTCCCCATGTATGTCTGCGAGATGGTTTTTTCTAAGTCCAGAATCCTCGACGCAAGCACTGAAATGGCTTCAGGCCATTTTTCTCCACAAGGGAGATTTACCACTGGATGTTTAACCTCTTCTACCGCTTTCAGGTCCATTATACTTGGTGAAAACATATTTTGGACTAGTACGGGTGTCAGAATCGTACCGACAGTATTGGAAGTGGCCTCGCTCACTCTGTGAGATGCGTCGCAGGGTTTGGATCCCCTACGGTCATCGTCGGTAATGACCATTGGACTCAGGCCTTGAACATGCCTGGTGGATGTCAACCTCGTCATGACATGCCAGTTGAAAAGTGTTGCTCACCGTACATACAATACCCCCGTCGATGCCATTTTCGGCGCACAAACAAGGGACCGCCAATGCGGCAGAGACGAAGAAGACGAAGAAAAAAGTGCGGCGAAGAGAAAGGACTTAGTAAAAAACACCTCGCCGAGATGGGGGTCAGAGGGAGGAGGACCTCCATATTTTATAGTCTTTGAAAACCGCAGCCTGAGATAGCGCCCCAAAAACGAGGAAGATTTTACAGGACGTGGTAGAGAAATGCCAGAGGCATGACTGATTGAGATCTTCACGGCCACCCTGTTTCAGTGCAGATAAAGTACACCGAGCTCAAGTCACTTACTAAGGTGCGTTTGTCTCATCATGTTGTCTTCTATGATCATGACAGGGCCAAGCTCCTTGAAGCTTGACTCGGCTTGAGATATGAGTCATCCGACCAAATACAAGTGACACAACACCGCAACCTCGCTGGCATAGGGGGCAGATGGTCCTGTTAACAGGTCAGGGGCTTATAGCCGATAGCAGACACG
>JBBPMF010000979.1:0-13852 GCA_038090175.1 Austroboletus eburneus
GTTATGTTGGAAAACGTCTATGTCCCAGTGGCCTTGTGCTGATAGGGGTTTTCCTTATATAGGAGGTCAGGAGTTCAACTCCTGCCATGAGCAAGTTTTAAATAGTGAAAAGAGCATTCGTAACACCCACCTGCCTGACTAATCATGCACAGAGATTGGTGTTGCGCCCACCACCTCTGGGACGCTCTTCGTGTTCTTGGACATCATGCTCTTCTTTGATGCCGCCCTCCTTGCACTCAGAAATGTCTGTACACCTGTGGTGTCTTTTTCCGCCCCAGCACTCAATCATTTGCTTCTAGATATTTTCCTCTCCAGTCTCACCCTCATCATCGGTCTCCAGAGGACATTATATTTCTTTGCTCACAAGTGAAAATTGTGTGGGACGATATGCTCCCTCAGTGCGCTGCTCGTCTTTTTCAAGTACCCGTTTATTGAAATGATTGTAGAGACTTCTAGCTTTTTGAACCTCAGTACAGTTTCCATTGACGTTGTGCTCACACTTGTCACTCACGTTGTATTGTTGGCATCCAGCAACTTTTTTCTTGTCATATTGACGTTCCTGCGGCAACTTCCATTTGTTGGCATCTTGTCTTTTAAGTTGCCCTACATATGACCGGTGAGTAATTATGATGACCATTGGTGTGTGAGCGAGCACGCGTGTGTATGTAGTCGCTTACCTGCATGTACAGTATTTGCCCCCCACCTCTGAGTCTGGCTCGCCCTGTACCCACCACTGACTATTGTGCACCATTATCCCCTCGTACGTGTCCTTGTGCATAGATAGCATTGGCACCTACCCGCGTCATATGCCCCCGCCTCCTCTTCACCTGTAGTCACTCATGGCTATCCCACACCAGTCTCAAATACATTGCGCGCTCACCCCTTCACCTTCCGATCATCTGCTTGTGTGCCTGCTTGTCCCTTCTAGGCTTACCAAGCACCGCCACCAACCTTATCCCATTGTGAGCCACTGGCAACCCAGCATAGGCTTGTGTATTGGAGGTTGCAGATGTGTTTTAGGAGTAGAGAAACATGTAACATAGTATATCATTGCCTAGAATTTGAAGGTGTCAGCACCTTCGTCTTCATCCTCGCTCTCCAGTAGGCTCTGAGTCTCATCTGTGTCAGGCTCCTCATCTTCGTCATCTTCGCTGGCTTCAGATCCTTCAGTTATGGACGCCCGCTCATCATGATTGGAGTAGGGGTTCCCCATTTCACTAGACACATCAGTGGGATTGTTCAGCTCCGAATTGCCTGAATTGCATGTATTTGACTCCTGGTCGAGTGATGTTGGAGGATTGTATTGAGTGTGGTGTCCTACACTGATACCTGTGTATCATGCAAACATATTACAATCGGCAAATCTAGTGGCATGATTTAGTCTATCAACATACCACGTACAGTAGCCTCAGGCTCACATATTAACATAGTATGCAGCCCAGTCATCGACAACACCAGATTCCCGGGCCACTGATGGGCCATAACTGTTACGATTCACGTATACCCTACTCCTTTTTCCCTTCTTACCTTAGTCCGCGTAACAGACAGTGCTCCTGCCGTTCGAATCCCGCTTGAACCCCTTTATCCCTCTTGTATCCCCTTATCTTGGCTTACCTATTTAGCGTGACTCATCCGCAGTATCCGCAGTTGTATTATCATCACTTATCTCTGACTTGTTCCCCTTCTTTGCGATTCCATCGCTTTCCACCAGTCGAGTCATCCCTTTTACACTCCGCCTTATTCACCCTTGGCTCGTGTATATAAACCTCTCGATACCCTCGATGTATTCCCCAAGTTAGACCTACCCGAATCTACCTTGATCATCGATTCCTCTCGGGTCCCCAGTCCTCGCCTTACTGTTGAGTAGGTGCTCCTTTAGTACCCTCGTCACCGCATAGTCACGCGGTTCCCTTCGTCCCTGGGTTACGACTCCTCTGTCGAACCCTTGCCACGTCAGCTGAATAGCGACGTTAACGTTCCTCGTACCTCGGGTTTACGCTAGTGCGTAACAAAAGGTCTAACTTGCTCTTCACAGGGCAAGCCTCGCCTTAGCCCATCATTCACCCCTACCGCCCCTCGAACCCAAGACCCTCTCTAGGCCCCCGCTGACTCCATGAAACCCCATCGTCTCCCTCAGAGAACTCCTCAACCTCACAAGAAGAGGTTCCCACTGACGACGACATCGTCGTATCCCCAGAAGATCAAGAAGATCTTACCCTCGCCCACGCCCTCTCAGCCTCGCTGGTACTCCCACGAGTCCCCACACCCCCATCCCCTGAGCCAATCAGAAGATCAAACCCCTTCGCCGTAAAACCCATGTCCCACACAAACCCCACCCCATCGACAGTGAAACCCACCAAACTCCGCCTCGGAGTCCCAGAAGACTTCGACGGATCCTACGAGCGTGCCATGCCCTGGTACTACTCAGTCATGTCTTACCTCATCATCAACAACGAGGTTTACAACACCAACGAAAAGAAAGTCGCCTATGCCCTCTCTTTCATGAAGAAAAAATCCGCCCTCACTTGGGCTGATACCTACCGACGCAAAGCCATTGACTTCGGTACCTTTGGAACTATTGAGCAATTCGCCAAAGCGTTCAAAACTTCTTTTGAACGACACAACCTTGCAGACAACGCCATTCACTGGCTGTCCATCCACCGCTGTACCTCCCTGAAAGGACAAGACCCCGCCACCACCCTCAACACCTACATTGCGGACTTCCGCAACAATGTCGCCAACTCTGGCATCACTGACGAAAACATCCTCATCAACTTCTTCGCCAATGGCATCCCTTCCCCCCTCATGAAACGGATCTTCGCCATGGACACCCCCCCACCACCGTCGAAGCATGGTACGACAAAGCTGTACACTTCCAAATACAATGGGAACGTGCTCAGGCCATCTCCGGCAAAAAGATCGAGTACCGGTCTTACTCCAATCCTCGTCCAAAAGACCCCAACGCCATGGATGTTGACGCAATCACCACCCCCCGTCCCCCAAAGCTCACCAAAGAAGAACGACAACGTTGCTTCAAAGAAGGTCGTTGCCTACGTTGCCGAAAGAAGGGTCACAATGCCAGAAATTGCCCCACCTACTCTTCACCCTCTACCCCCTGCACCGCCCGCATCGAAGAAATCGAAGAAGGCTCGATGACCGGACTCAATAAAATCTCCATCCCCTCAGGTTTTTAAACGGAGGACCTTTATCGACGCAAGGTTCCTCCTCCTCTCCTAAACGTACGCATGTAACAGTATCTACCGAACCCGGAACAATGAAACTCCCCATTCAAATCATTGTCCCCTCGCATACGTTAAAAGTCATCGACACCACTGCCCTGATCGATTCTGGGGCCGACATCTCCTGTATCGATTGGAACTTCGTGAGAAAACATAAACTCCCCACCACCCGCCTCTCTCACCCCCTCAATGTCCGAAGTGTCACACAAGACCCCACCGCCCAAGGAGGGGTAAAATTCTCCGCTGAACTCTTCGTTCATATTGAAGGGCTCGCCCACAAGGTGGTCTTCTACGTCATGAACTGCGGGACTTCTAATGTAATCCTCGGACTCCCGTGGCTCAAGGCCACCAACCCTTCCATTGATTGGTCGAATCAAACCATATCCATTGCAGAATCCACCGACCAATCAAAACTCCTTCACTCCCTCCACTCCACCGACTCCAGGAGACACAACTCCTACTTCTGCTCCTTGCTCCCCAACGACTACCCCGAAATCTGACATATCCATGTTCTCCCAGACCACCGCCACCTTCCCAGTTTCCTCAAAGATGAAACGAGAGAAGAATTCGATAGCAAACTTCTTTTTCCTTACGGTATATCGACGCTTCGGCCTCTACGAGAAAATTATCTCTGATCGTGGTCCCCAATTTGTGTCGGCCTTCGCCAAGGAACTCTCCAGACTCCTCGGATACTCCCTCACCCTTTCCACCACTTACCACCCTCAGACCAACGGAGAAACCAAACGTGTCAACCAGGAAGTCGAAACTTACCTGCGCATCTTCTGCGGACATAACCCCACCTCCTGGTCCAAACTAATTCCTCACGCCGAGTTCGCCCACAATCACCACCCTCACTCCGTCACCAGACAATCCCCCTTCTACCTCATGATGGGATACAAACCCCAAGCCCTCCCAGAAATCTTCGCCCAATCAAAAATCCCTGCCCTCGAAGAACGGCTTCGTTCCCTCACCGCCACCCGTAACGAAGCCCTTGCCGCACACAAACTCGCCAGACAAACCATGGCCGCCCGCTCTAAAAAATCCTTCACCCCCTTCATCAAAGGAGATCGAGTCTGGTTAGAAGCCAGGAACCTCCAACGCCTCGTCACCAACCCCAAATTCGCACCGAAACGCGAAGGACCCTTTATTATCACGGAGGTCCTCTCCCCCCTGACATACAAACTCCGTCTTCCTCGTACCTGGAAAATACACCCTACCTTCCACGCTTCCCTTTTATCGCCCTATCGCGAAAACAGCGTACACGGCCCCAATTTTCCCACACCCCCACCTGACCTTATCGATGGCCAAGAAGAGTACAAGATCGAGAAGATCATCAGACACCGTGGATCCCCGACGGCTCAGCAATACCTGATCTGATGGAAAGGATACTCCGCGGAGGAAGACTCCTGGGAACCCGAATGGAATCTAGGGAACTCTGCTGATATCCTTAGAGGATATAAACAACGTCACTGTCTCATCCTTCCCTCAAGTCCCTCTGTCTCCTCCGTCATGGCTATTCCCCTCACCCCCGCTAGCGATGCCTCCTCTGACATTGTCGAAACTGGCTGGACTACCACCGCCAATGGCCAACACCTGTTGGACCCCAACTACGAATCCCCCGTCTCCCCCTCCATCCCGTCCGAAGATATCTGGGCCAGATACACCAGGTCCTCCCCTACCTCCCCCGTCCCTCTCATTGATCGAATCTCTGACCGACGGGTTCCAGTTAATCACCCTCCATTGTCTTTCCCCACTCATCCGTTCCCCCTCGACCAAGACTCGGTTGACGCTACCGCCTACCAACTACGTCGCCTTCCCCTTTCATGTGCTCTCCTAGACACCATGGAACCTAACTCCACTTTCACACACCTATACCAAGCATTCCTTATGACCTTGCGAATCCTCCTTACCACTTCCACACCCACCACCTCTGCTGACATGGCAGCATACCGTTCCCACCTCAGTCACATCCTTCGCACTCTGGAGCATCATCTTATCCAGACCATGTATCAATGCGATATGCTAGCCTTTGTCGCAGACGTAGATTCTCATCTCCATTACCCCCCACCAAACACCTTTGTCACTGCGCCGGAAATCCCACCCATCTCTGCATCATCCTCATCCCTCAATGAGACCGAACTCCTTGTCCTCTCCCGTTTCGATCGCCCGCACACCCCGTTCCCCCCCCCTCATACCACACTCCAATGCTTCCACTGTCATGTCGTCAGGCATATTCGCATCAATTGCCCACGTTATCAGTGCAACAAATGCCAGAAGTTCGCCCCAGGACATACAAGATTCGCATGCCCCTCTTGGCCGAGATGCTCTCTGGTCCTCCCACCATCCTCATCATCGGGATCTTCTTCCCAGAACTCCTATCATCGGGCCCCATGCTGAATCCGCTTTCCTCCTGCGCGCCGAAACCCAATCGCCCGACGACCGATGCGCTCCCCTTCCCCAGACATGGATCCCTTCATCTCCATTGAGGCAGATTTTAACGATGCCGGTTCCGGCTATGGTGACTTCTAAGTCTTTGTCATGGACTTGACCCTTAACCGGGGGGTAATGTTACGATTCACGTATACCCTACTCCTTTTTCCCTTCTTACCTTAGTCCGCGTAACAGACAGTGCTCCTGCCGTTCGAATCCCGCTTGAACCCCTTTATTCCTCTTGTATCCCCTTATCTTGGCTTACCTATTTAGCATGACTCATCCGCAGTATCTGCAGTTGTATTATCATCGCTTATCTCTGACTCGTTCCCCTTCTTCGCGATTCCATCGCTTTCCACCAGTCGAGTCATCCCTTTTACACTCCGCCTTATTCACCCTTGGCTCGCATATATAAACCTCTCGATACCCTCGATGTATTCCCCAAGTTAGACCTACCCGAATCTACCTTGATCATCGATTCCTCTCGGGTCCCCAGTCCTCGCCTTACTGTTGAGTAGGTGCTCCTTTAGTACCCTCGTCACCGCATAGTCACGCGGTTCCCTTCGTCTCTGGGTTACGACTCCTCTGTCGAACCCTTGCCACGTCAGCTGAATAGCGACGTTAACGTTCCTCGTACCTCGGGTTTACGCTAGTGCGTAACAATAACGGAGTAATGAGTCAGTTTGGCCCTTGGCAAAAGCAGGGATCAGATGACAAGCTCGAAGAACGAGGGATGGGTCAAGGAACTCAAATCCAGCACCAGAGTCTGCGGGAACAAACCCAACCTTTGGAAGGCGTGCATTTGTAAATCCCCAGTGGTAACCAGGCACAACTCCAAACCACTGAACTCACAGGAACTCCATTTTCTGTTCGATACCAGCAAAGTCGACCGGAATGAGAAATACACCTAAGACTTGTGCATACCAAAATGGATGAGAATTAGGGCCACTTTCCCACGAAAGTAGCATAACTGCTGAGCCATGCCCTGGGTGCAATGTGTCTTGGTCACGGTGCATGTCATATGTCGTGTAGTTGATCTGAAAATGCTTTGGCCACACAACCTTATTGAGGTTATTGACAAACCATATGGAACTTTGATCCTCACTAGAGAATGTACATTCATCACCATTATATTCATGATTCAATAGTCGTGAGAGAAGATGATCTTTGAGTTTGGGGATGAAATCCTGCAATCGTGGTGAACCATGATGTGAACTTTGCCTGGAGGCATGAGAACTAACCTGGAGAGCTGGGTCACCCAAGGTGCTTTGGAGAAACTCAGCGAGATTGAAGGTGTTGTTAGGTGCATCTGACAACTTGTGATGAAGTTCCAGTGGGACTGGTGCCATGTTGTCCTGTGGGTCCTTGTGGGGATTGTCAACTGGTTCGACATAGATGTCACATTGGTGCTGGATTTGAGTATGCCATCTTTCTTGATTCGCAATTTGTCCAGCTGGATCATGCTTGTTTGTAGATTGGTAGAACTTTTTGATAAGTCGATGAGCGAGTTCTCCCTGCAATGGATCACTCCTTCAGCCAAGAATAGTGACAATGTAGGTAAGAACTCACAATTTGAGTAGTATAAGAGTCTGTTGTCCCAAACAAATGGATAGTATGTATGTAGTCACCTAAAGCATGGAACTTATATGTAGCGAGATTGAATGACTTGGGTTGAGAAGCAGACTTGAAGGTACCATGCAGGATGGAACTGGAGGTGCTTGGCTTTCTGTCCTCGTGGCGTTGGCGTGCTGCAGTTTCAGAGGGTAACTCCATTGTACTAAAAGCCTTGCATGTGAGATCGCAGAACTTTCGTAGTTGAAAGCCAAGCAGCTGCATCATGTCTTCAAGGTACTTGAGAGATTCGTCAGTATGGAGCCATAGCTTTGCGAGAGCATGCCATTGAGCTAGCTGAAAAAGAAGAATCCATACAATACCATTATGGTCCGCAGGGAACAGAGCCTCAAATGCAGGTATGGCACACTAAATGAACATGATCTAGTCAGCAACAAACAAGTGTTTGAGATGTCAAGGTGGGAATTTGCACCTGAAGTGTATCCTCAAAGTGCTGGCCCATACGCTGTCAAGCTTCAGATATGTTGGGCGGAAATTGGTGAATTGAATCCTTTCCAAATAATGGAGTTTGTCGAAACCTTACAAGAGGCTAGTATCAGGAGCTTATGACAGAAGTGAAACAAAATGAACACACCGATCATTAAGAGTTGCGACTCTCATAGGATCAATAGCATACAGCAGCTGCAGGAGGTGGATAAAGACAGACTTGAAAATTCCCAGTTCAAACTCGTGGAGGAGGTCAATAACAAGTATGTGATATATATCACATCCAAGCGAACCAAGAGCATCAGCAAATGTGTTCTATGCATGAAATTTGAGGGTAAACAAGACACAAACTAAATCCACCTATGAAAGTAGGTACCAAGGACCAAACTTTAAAATGTGCCTCTGGCACTCTGCCTTTGATTGGCGAGCTGAGGCAATATATTGCAGAATGTGCAGCAGAAATCCTATCTTGAAGGTATGTTTGTATCTGAAGAATCTGATGGGATATATCCAACAGAAGTCCAAGTTGGGGAAAGTCTGTCTTGGGGATGAGACATCGCGGACAGGGGCAGTTCCCCTTGTCTCGAATTGTGGCCAACAACACCCTATGAATGATAAGTAAAGCCAAAGTGAATTCAATGTAGTTGCAACACATACTTCTCAGGGTAGTCTGCTGAGTATGTGAAAATGCGAGAAAATACCCACCGATAAACACTGTCATGGCATTTTATGATAATGCCATCCTGATATGCTGTAATGAATTCATCGTCCAATAAAACTCTCCATACTGCATGAAATAGTTCTCATTTGCAGTGAGCCAGAATATCATGGACTGCACTTTTCTTGGCAATCCTGGATATGAATTGAACTACAGTCTCTGGTAGCTGATATAACATACAAGTATCAGAGTGAATATCTGACGATAACACCATAGTTCGTATTATGACTTACTGGTGGAATAAATGCAATGGGGTGACATGCTCCAGACTCTGGAGATGCTCGCACATACTTTGACTGATTCTTGAAGAAGAGGTACACTGGCCAAGCCAATGCAGTGCCAAACTGAGCAAGGTGTGTTGCATCTGACCAAAACATCAGCCCTGAAATGACACATTCCAGGTTACATCCATCATCCCGTCTTTGTTTCTGTATGTTGTCATGTTCGCTAATCCATGCATCCGAAGTATATAGTTCATCATACAGACGCTGTTCTTGACCTGTGCCAGTTGACCTCCAGATATGTTTAAATGGTATGAGGTGGAACCCAATGGTGGCCTTTTCAGAGAATATGGCACGAATAACACCAATGAGAGGATGATGAAATAGTCCTGGAACAGAAAATTTCTGGCCATTTCCTGCTGGATTCTGCTCTCATGTGGGGACAGAGATATCAACTGATGATTCTTTCCAACCATCTTGTTGTAGGCTATCTCCATGTTCATCAGGAATGTTCTCTGAGTTATTGAAATGCCTCATTTGCATATGGGCATTGAATCCATTGAAATCTTGGCGATTGAAGTCCGTTGAGAGAATAACCTGGTGTACGAGGTGAGTAACTTCAGCTTCGGACTTCTGCCTGCTGCCGGTTATCATCCATGTCATAAGTCGCCAGATCCCCATGTTTTTCCATGGCCAAGGGGGTGCAGGAGAGGGTGTCAGGATGTTGGAAATCCTGGTTAACAAGCCACTAGGTGGCTGAGCAGGCACAGTATTGGATAGTTGATCAATTGTCAGGGTAGCGTCAGGATCATATGAAGGTCAGTGACAATAATCCCATGCAATCCCAAATATATTGAAAGAAGTGCGGAAAGAGTTGAATACATGGAGAATGATATGGGGTAGTGGTATCAGTGTGGAAGTGGACTCTGAGCCCTGTGTATCTGGGTTGGTCATAAAAGAGAGAGATGGCTCTGGAAGCACATCTCTGAAATGCAGTGGCAGATGTCTTGAGCAGACAGGGCGACCTGAAGTGCCAGGTGCATCATCAGCAAGAGCAGATCTTGGATCCATGTTCAGCAGTGATGACTGCTGGGTATGGTTGGCAGCTTTTCTGACTTGAACAGCCTCAGCCTGAGGATTCACAGAAGATGATGTGATGGATGGTAGAGCAGAAGACAGGGTGGATATGTTGTTAACACCGGGCTCGGGAGCGAGAGATAGGGGTGATACATCAACTGGAGTGCTGGAGCTTTGATCAACATTATCATGCCATTAAAAAGAGCTACTAAAGAAATGTTCCTTATGCTACTTCAGAGCCTGTGGCCATAGCTTCATCATTGACATAGTCCAGCCAAGGCCTTATTCATTTAGAACTGGCTGGTGTAGGCACTGTTTCACTCAGCAGCCATTTGCATTGCAGGTCAGATTTCATGATAGACTCGCATTGATAGAGTGGGCAACTGCAACGGTGCCGATGAAGGGCACAGTTTGAGTTGAACATCTGTGGGCATACTGCTTCGCATTTGAAGCGAGCACTGTCCATCTCGGAACAACAGATCAAGAACAATAGAATTATGAGGGAAAAGATGATAAACTTAGCACAAGTAGTAGTGCTATGAAGCATTGCATGCAGACTGTGACGGCTGCATTGGAGATGGGGCAAATCACCTTGCTTGCAAGGTCAATTGCATGTTCTGTTTGGGTGCACTCAGAATGACGTAATGATTACAAATAAAAATTTCCGCCTACTATTCCTGCTGAGCACTTGCTCGCGACCTGTAATCAAACCAAAGAAAAAAAAAAAAATAGTACAAAATATGATTCATTGTTCTGCAATCAAATTTTATTTCTACATATAATGTATGCTCTCTAAAATTGGTTTGAGTCGCTCATCATGCCGTCCCTCTACGGATTTACAAGGTCAACAATGAATTTGTCAAACCAGGCGAATTAGCAGCGGAACTTGAAAATGTATTGGTCGAGGTCACTTTCACAACAAACCATACATTCATCAAACATGTTGAAATACCACACTTATTTCAAGCAGAAATTGAACAAGTCATAATCTTGAAAAAATGCCCATCTGCTATATCAAAGCACAAGGATCCTCGATGGGGTCCAAAAGCACCCTTGCATTGATGAACAATCCTCGTCGGCCCTAAAAGGAAAACCAGTGTCCCGTCCTACATCCTCTCAACCTGGTTCAAGCCACTCGTAATAATATGTACATGCTTGTGAGCATTTTCCATATTTTGTATCATGTCTTTCACTCACCCACTCATCAGCTTCACAATGTCTTTCTTTACCATACAATTTTTGAAACAAAAATTCCTTCCATACTATGTCTCCTTCTCGTGTACTCATCTCTTTGTATGAAATTTAACTTGCTCTCAGTCTCCATATCTTGTAACTTTAACTTCCCTCTGGTTTACTCGGTCTGTACATCAACCCCTGCTACTTACATATACGTCTACTTCTTTCGTTCCTCGATGTCACAGTCCATCACAAGCAAGGTCACCAGATGGCGCAACTTGCTGCAGCTGTCACCTTGGAGGCTAGTAATAGTTTTCTCAGGCTCTCCATGTACAGTTGATATGGTTTTGTATCATCTTCAACTACTAACAAGCACTAGTTCTCAGCACCACAGCATGTACCTTCCTCCATATTTTGTGTCTACACTATCAATGTGATTTCCACTGTTGATTGTGTGACCTTTGTGATGGCTACGCGACCCCAACCACCACCTATTATGATGCCCGTCTGACCACTCTTTCATCACATGCACTTGTTGTCTGTGACACCTATGGCTGTATGGTCACGGTCACATGAGGCTACGTTGATGGTGTCCCAGCCTTCACAGGTTGGATGTGACACTGAAGTGATGGTTGCACATGTCACACTTGAACGCTGGAGCACGATATGAATCAGGATTCAGAAGGGATGCTCACCTTTTCCTCCAGTGTGGATGAGCAAGGGCTGTTGGAGATGTGAGCACGATCTACTTTAAAGCATCAAGGATGGGCAGACCTTTCTGAGTGTCGAGATTCTGTCTAACAACTTTTCGCACATTCAGAAGGCGTGCTTCTTCTGGCAGGGATGGGGGCCAGACTCTTCCTGCTTGGATGTGCAGGAAGCTGCATGGGAATTATTTGCACAGGCATGACAGATGAATTGGGTGATGTCTGAGCCCATTGGGGGAGCAGTGTGAGACGGATGAGCTCAGGTAGGTGGGCGGATCAAGATGGACGGGTGTGGGGGACAGGTTAGGGGGGGGGGGGGGGGGGGGGGGGGGGGGGGGGGGGGGGGTTGGGGGGGGGGGGGGGGGGGGGGGGGGGGGGGGGGGGGAGGGGAGGGGTTGAGGCAGTAGGACTGGGATTTATTGGAATGGTAGTCGTAGTGGAGCTGTGGGAGGAGGAAGGGAAGGGATTCAGACCAGTCACAGTGAGAATGACTGCTAGCAATCATTCTGAAGCCAGAGAGGGATGGAGGTATGTCGAGGGAGTGTAGCGGGGATGGTGGAAGCGGGAGTGGTGTCAGGGAGGAGGACAGGGTGGCGTCTTGGGTGTAGGAGGAGGCATAGATGGAAGATCGGTTGAAGAAATGCAGGAATGGATCTGGCAAAGCACAGTGGTGCGGTCTAGAGTGGCCCACCATCCATGAGCACCAATGATGCCTATACTGATATCGGTGTTGGAAATTTGGTCACATGCCAGTAGAAAGGGTCGCAGATGATCAATGAGCCTTGCGACATTCATGCTGACTCGGCAGACACCAATGCATGTGGCAAGTTTTGGAGTGGTTTCGAAAGAGGCGAGTGAAGGTGGTTTGAATGGATGTGACTCATTGCTCAGTGGATTTACTATGCTCAAGATAGGTGGAAATCATATGGTACAGCCCTCTCACAACACTACTGTTGTCAAACAGTGATCAGAGTATGATACAGATCACGAAAATGGAATATACAAAAGGTGATTTAAAGCTTGACCATGGTACTACCCATCAATATGCCCTTCATTTTGATTTCAGGGATGTCATCCACTGGGTGGCTATTGGAACATTTAGCATGTAACACTGATTGACAGAGCTCATCTCACCTAGTACTGTCATACTGAAGCCAGAATGTGCATGCATCCATTGACAACTCAATGGCCACGATGTGATAGTAGAGATCAGCATCATTAAAGAAAAATGTTTTGCCGATAAGGGTGTTGGGTGAGGTCAGCATTTCATGGATGAGTGTTTCATTCAGTGGGAGTAAGACAGGAGTGGTGAGGCATTTGAATACTGAGAGTAACTGAGGTAATACCAAGGAGCTATATTGGCTTTTGAGAGACCGCAGGCCCTCAGTGTGGGGCTTCATTTGTGACCTGCATCAAACGGTATCCTTATGTTGAGCATTGTCAAATGACACAGTCACTTACCTTAACTCGATAGTTCTGGCATCTACTTTATTGACAATGCCAGGGAATAGATTTCTGATAGCATCAAGATGCAACAGCAATAGAGTATGTGCCACAAGTGATATCAAGACATGACTGATAATGATTAACAGTTTACATCTTCAAATGGATGTGAGATGACAACATACTCATATATGGTGCAAGCTGGAGCATGCAGCATTTTCTCCAAGGCAATAACGTCATTATCACCGAGCTGCAATGGAAACATGCCACTGCAGACAACCTTGTGGTAAGTGTCAGATATTTGGGCCTGGTCTTCACCTCTGATAGCCGTTGCATGTTTATCAAAGCTAAATAATGAAAAGTATATCCATGAACCCACATTTATTAACCCTGTGGAAGGATGGAACACATCTGTTGAGATACATTGTAGTCTGTTGGGCCATGCACTCAATAAGTTCAGAATTTGAGTTTGATGCCTTGCGGGAAAGAGCTGGACATCAGTTACTTGTTTTAAGAATCTGAACTTTGGGCATAATGATGATTCAAGTCGATAATCAAATGGTGGGGTATGCAAGCCTTTGAGTTTTGGAGCAAGCCTAAGTGTAGAAGTTCGAGCTGCTGATGTTTACAGTGAGCAACATTTTGATTGTTGGACAAATATCTCATCAACCACTAAACGCAATAACCCTAAACCTAGCCCAGTCAAAAGCCCTTATCAAGGGCTTCCTAAAATGTATATATGTTGCTTATATAATTCTTTCTATTTCCAGAGATATTGGCTAA
>JBBPMF010000980.1:0-13847 GCA_038090175.1 Austroboletus eburneus
TTTATTTCCTGTACATTATACTTACATTACTTTCTCATACTTCCTTGTTCACTATTTAGCTAGTCTTCATTCTACACTGTTGTGCTTGGACAAGGAAGCACAGCCCCAGCTGTGCAACTTGCCAGCATAGTAGCAGTTCTTTGTATTCTTCATTTCACGACCCTAGCCTTTTCTTCTTCAGAACTCCAACCTCTGTATATAAACCCATGTACCCTTAGTTTAGACCTTAGTTCAAATATTGATTTAATTATCCACTTTACCTTCTCCACCATTGATCTTGTATTGGTGTTCTCTTGCCTGAGTCTAGATAACCCACCTTCAACCCTCCAACCCTTCGACTTTCGCCCCTCTTGTAAATTAGCAACAACGGACTCAAACAAGGGCACACCATATAAGGTGAAGCTGAAGTCACTTTCCAAACTGTATATCTCTGGCGCTCTGGAGATTAGTACCCAGATCTCCATGGGACTGGATTTAACAGACTAACTATAGGATGCTTATCTATAGCCTGAGTAGTGTATATCCAATATATGAGAAAGGCTTACTTAATATGTAGCATACATAGTATAAAGTGTAGAGTTCCTACTCCACTTTAATAAGAACTTCTTTACTTTGAAACACTACCATCAGACCAAGTCCCCAAGCTCTGTCCTTATCTTCAGTGAGTATGTGGTTATCTGATATGATAGAGTTGTTGCCCTCTTGTAGGTTCTATGATCCATGCTGCTATAAGCCTAAGTACAGGCTTGACATCTAATATGTGTTGCCTGGAACAGTGCAAGTTCAACAGGTTATGAATCCCGGTTAGCATTCTGACTTAATAGTCAATTGATGCACCGAATCAATCTCAAAAGATGAGAACCTCTGTTAGTCTGAAAGGATAGACAGAGTAGATCTCATTCTAAGAGGGTGAACCTATGTTGGTTAGCTTTACTGACAATGTTTCATTCTTAGAACTTGAAACAATGTCTGCTCATAAAGCCACCATCTTGCTCCCCACCTTCACTGGCACCAACTTCAAGGGTTGGTGGTTCCAAATTCGGACCTACCTGAAGGCCCAGCAGGTCTTCTGGGCAATTGAGCCTGCCAAGTATGCTCCTATGGCCCCTGTGGACAACAAGGACCAAACTCTGGTCCAAAACTACCTCAAATGGCACAATGCTGACAACACCTGTGTTGGGACTATCTTATTCCATGTCTCACCGGCCATCAAGGCCAAGTTTGAAGTCCACAATGCCACCAAGAAACTTTATGATGCTCTCACTATTGAGTACAACAAGCAGACAATCTTGTCTGCCTATGTCATTTTCAAGAAGATTCTTGCCCACACCATTCCTGCCAACTCCAATCCCATTTTACACCTCACCCACTTTGACAACTTGTTGACAGAGTTCCAGACTGCTGAATACTTGCTCGAAGTTAGACACTACCCTTGCAGACACCACCATCACCTCTTCCTTTATTGCCACAGAAACCCTCTGACCTCCCACTAAGTGCAAGCACACTAGCAAGAGAAAGGAAATCCACTCTGCCCCAGCCACTAGCTGGGATGATGAGTACAACAATGATGATGAGCTTATAGGGCCAGTTATAGCTTCTTTAATGGAGCACCCTGATGATGAAGACATTGTCAACTTATACAGCTCAGAGGGGGAAGAAGCCATGGATGGCATTGATTTTTTGTATGTGCAATCTCTCTGGAATGATCTGATGTCATGCTCACCACCTTTGGTTGACTGTTTGGCTTCACCTTTTGGGTCTACAAACATAATTGGATTTGCTAATTATGAACCTCAATGAACCTATTATGAACCTAGTAGTGTTACGCTTGTGCAACATCTAGTCCCAGTGTGTCCTCAAAGGTGACACAACATCCTATAGAAATCCAAAGGGGGTTCTCTGCTGAGACTCAAGACTCAGGCAGGATGAGACTAAACACTGCATATAATTGAACAGATCTAGCTAAGGAATATACAAGACAACTACTGGGTATTTATACAGCCCAGAACCATCTCGGAGTGGAAGGGTGATGGGCCAGGACATATGATATGTTACAACAGCCTTGTGGATCAATGGTACAAATGGGACAACACTGCCATCAAAAGGAGGATGGAAGGAGGAGTGGAGGTCCATGACAAAAGCAGTTCTAGGGACACATGGTAAGAGTTACAAAAGCAGAAGAAGACAAGAATAGGGCGAGTCCAGAATGGGGATCTTCATATAATCATACGGAGCATAGTCTTTGGGAAATAGAGTCCAGTAACATTCCAATGGTAATCCATCCTCTGGTTTCCACTTTAGGGGAAGAGTGTTGAGGGGTTCTGATGGTTCTGGAACTCCGAAACCTTCAGAGTCTTGTTTACTTGTAACAAGTAGTGGCATGTAATGAGTTAGATACATTCACTTTGGACTCAAGATCAGTAAACACATGTGAACCTACTGTATCTAGGCATGAGCAATTGAATGTCATTGGATGCACTTGCCTTGATTTGCCTTGTTCAAGCCAGAAAAAATGCATTTGTGGGAGAAAACCCCTAAAAACACAGTTTTTGGGTTATGAACTTAGGTTTGTTGACTCGGATCAAGGTTCACATGGGTATAGCACCCGTTTTAACACTCTGGCTATCAAGCTAAATAGTTATGAACCTTACTAACATTTACAAACCCTACCATTTTTGCCCCAAAACATTCAAAAAAGCGGTTTTTCACCTTTTTCTACCAAGTCTTTGGTGACAAACCTTCCTAATAGTGGGTTCGATAGACTCCCCTGGATCCCCCGACCCATTTGCGGTGTTCTGAACCCAATTCGCTTCAACGAACCTTACTAAATATCGAAAATACCACTTTTTCTGAGGTTTGTGTCACTTTTCCCACTCTCCTACTGCATTGTATGGCCTCAAATCATGAGAGCTATCAAGGGGGATGTGGATGTAAGCATAGACATGAGCATGAGGCCAAGAACCTCTGGATTTTGGATTCTGGGGCATTGACCCATTTTACCCCTGAGTGATTTGACTTTGTGAAGTACCTTGAACTCAAGGGAAAAGCACAGATCCCAGTAAACACTGCAGCTGGTATGATCCACATTATTGGAATTGGCAAGATTATCATTTATTGGAGGCAACCCAACAGTAACAAGGATAGACTGTTTCAGCTGTTCAATATTAGTCATTTGCCCAACAGTGGTGTAAAACTTATTTTTCTTGGCCAACTAATGCAAGCAGGTGCTCGAATTAAGGAAGATGTGAAGCACCTCAACATTACCTATGGTGATGGTGTTCTTGCCTCTTCTATCCCTGACCTTCATGGCTGAAACATGTATACTATTGAAGCTTTATCACTCAATGAGGGACATTCTATGCATCTAGGCAATCTCACATATGATATTGTTCATCACCACTTTGGACATCCTTCTAAGGATCATCTCAAACATGCATGCAAGCACACACGTAACTTTTCAGATGACTTTGAAATTCCTAAAATGGATAGTATCTGTCCTGAATATGCTATGGGCAAATTGCCCAACCAAATCTTTGGTCCTAGCAATAGGAAACCATCCTTAGCTCCATTTGAGCTGGTCCACTGTGACCTTAAGTCATTTCCCACCCTTTCTTATGAGTGTTACAAATATGCCATGGTCTTTGTTGATGATTACTTAGGCTCTGCCTGGGTTACTACTCTATGAACCAAAAACCTTGTACTACAAGCAGCCCACCACTTCCTAAAGATGATGGAGACTCAGTTCTCTGCTGAAGTGAAAGGATGGATGTTAGACATTGGAGGAAAATTTAAATCCAAAGCATTTGATGCATTGCTCCAGGGGGAGGGCATTGCAATTCTCATTCTGCCATGTGGTGCATTTATACAATTGCCTGCCCAAACAAAACCTTAATTGATGCACATCTTATGAGCTCCTTCACAAAAAAGCTCCAGATATAGCACACCTGCATGTCTTTGGATGTGGTACATATGTGCATATACCACAGAATATACAGGCTAATAAATTGGCCCCTAAATCTGAGCTCATGGTTTATTTGGGACTATATCCAGGCAATCAGAAGAACAATATGTTCATGAGATCCCCAAGAAATCTTCATGATCATCTCTGAGGCCATATGGCTGCCTCCGGTTATTTTACTCCAGAGTTAGAACATTCCATCACTAAGTCTTCCCCAGTCTCTCATCCTTTCCTCCATATTTGATTCTACGTTTATTTCCTGTACATTATACTTACATTACTTTCTCATACTTCCTTGTTCACTATTTAGCTAGTCTTCATTCTACACTGTTGTGCTTGGACAAGGAAGCACAGCCCCAGCTGTGCAACTTGCCAGCACAGTAGCAGTTCTTTGTATTCTCCATTTCATAATCCTAGCCTTTCCTTCTTCAGAACTCTGACCTCCATATATAAACCCATGTACCTTTAATTTAGACCTTAGTTCGAATATTGATTTAATCACTTACTTTACCTTTTCCACCATTGATCTCATATTGGCATTCTCTCATCTGAGTCTAAACGACTCACCTCCAACTCTCTGACACTCTGACTTCTGACCCTCTCATAAATTAGCGACAGTGGACTTGAACAAGGGTGCACCAAATAAGGTGAAGCCAAAGTCACTTTCCAAACCATACATCACCAGTGCTCTGGAGATTAGTACTCAGCCCTCTGCAGAACTGGATTTAACACTACTGGCCCATGATAATAAAGTGGGTAATAACCCTGGGGTAAGAGTAGATGCAGTATGCGCATTCTGCATTCTGAATTACCCTTTCCAGATATAAACACTGATCAAGCAAGATTTTGTAATCATGTCTTTTGATTCTCATATGCAAGAATTTCTTTGCAGGATCTAGGTCTCTGCATTTCCATTTCTTCATGAAATGCCCCTTAACTTCTTCCACAAGGGCCTTTGATGGACCACAGAATAGAGCATCATCTATATAAATAATGGTAATCACCATTGAGGTGTCTTTCTTTTTGTAGAGAAAAATACCAGCATTAGATTTGAGATGTTCAAATCCAAGTTCTTTCATGCTCTCATTGAGTGGTTCCCACCAGACTAGTTCATCCTGTTTCAGGCCATAGAGGGCACAATAGGCAAAGTGCCTTATACTCTTGCCCTGGGACTTTAAAGCCTTCAGGTTGCTTCATGAAGATTTCTTCTTTCAGCTTTCCATAAAGGTAAGCCAAACAAACATTAACTGCTTCAATATGCCAGTTTTCAATGGCAGCAAGAGCCAGCATAAGCTGAACTGTCTCAAACCTAACCACTGGTGAGAAGATTTGATTGAAATCTACTCCCTCAATCTGAGAGAAATCCTTGGCAACTAGTCTAGCACATTTGTGACCATTAGGTTTAACATGAAACACCCATCTGTTGTCAATGACTTTATGGCTGTGGGGTCAATCCACTAGCTCATAAATGTTGCACTCTCATAACATGTCAAGCTCATGTCAACAAGCAGCTTTCCATTCCTCTTTTGCTGCATGCAGTAAGATTTGAGTGTCTCTATAAGTTCATTCACAAAGGGGTTTGTGCTCTGCAGAAGTATTAATCCATTGTGGAATTGCCTTTAACATTAAAATGCTGTCAGGTTAGCTCCTCCTTCATAACATAATCATTCAATGTTATCTTCACTTTGGTCAAGTGAAGATATAGGAGGAACTGACTCAAGTTGCAATGTGTTGGAATCAAATTGACCAGGCATCTGCCTAGATGGGCCAGGTTTACCAACAATGTCATGTCATTTGAACTCCTTGTTCACATCCTGTTTGACAGCTTACAACCACACACCTGCTATAGAGAATACTGTTGAATAGCAAAATAAGAGTAAACTACAGATAACATTACTTTAGTGTAGTAGAAGTGTCATGCTGAGTTTAAGGATATGACAACATGTTAGCATTACTGGTGAGTGTTGATGCATTGTGGTTATGATGTACTGATTGACTTTGCTGAGCTCACATGTCTGTGATGTCACCAGTAGGTGATGTTGAGAGTACCATTGCACTCCTATATTCTTGCTGATGTCATTTGCAATATAGTGGGTGGTATTGAGGACATTGGCAGGTAATGTTGGGCTTTTGCATGCTTGCACATCATTTTCAAGGTGGTAAATGATGCTGGGGGTGTTGATGGATATTGAAAGTGACTAACTATAGGATGCTTATCTATAGCATAAGTAGTGTATAACACACCAGGGGTTTCAACATTTTCCCAATATTTATAGTATATCAAAAATGCAAAATGTTTTTGTTGTGAAACTGTAAAAGAAAATATATGCTTTTTGCAACATATTAGCACCGCAAAAATGTGAAAGAAAACTGTAAATTTAAGTTATTATTAAATCTGATACAAATTTTTAAGTTTAATCAACACCTTTTCTGGCATGAGATACCCAAACTTTTGGACTTGCAAAATTGAGATGGAAAATATATAAATTTGCTTTGCTTTTTTGATTACCAGAAAATATCACATTTTCATATAGCTTTTATTCATTTGAAAATATAACATTTTCAAGATGAGAAAAGCTATTGGCCACTCATCAGCTGCTTAGCAGGCACTCAATATGCACTCAGGTAGATATTCGGCAGGCACTCAGTACCTGACTCAGTGTGCAAGCAAAGATAATACATTCTAATCATGGATGTATTACAAAGTAAGTGGTAGATAGAAATAATTGCCACCAGCACATGAACACAGATGACATCACTGTGAAAAAAGACTCTTCAATATCCAACACCAGAGAGTAAGGCAGGGTCCTGGTGCAGGGAGAAGTGATCATCACCATCAGAGCATGAACACAGAGGTCACCCTGATGAAAAGAGACTTCCCAACATTCAATACTGGAGAGTGACAGGCAGGGAGATGTGAAGATGATCATCACCAGCACATAGACAAAGAAGATATCCAAGCAAAAAGAAACTCCCCAGTGTTAAACAACTGTTGAGCAGGGAGGGTTCATTGTTGCCAGTATGGTTTCAGAAGATACTATCCACAGTATACCATGGGCAGTGAGTAGGAGATACTTGCCAGTGTTGAACACCAGTGAGGGGAGTGGGGAATGTCTGGTTAATGCATTCAAGTTATGGTCGACAGTGGTCAGCTTTTGCCGGTGGCAGTGATTTAACTGAGAAATTGTTTTACATAAGTCCACATACCAAAACTTGTCCACACCCCTTGTCCTACTCCCCAGTGTTGAACACCAGGGAGCGCCTCTCCCTCACTGTCTGTGGTTTACTGCAGACAGTTTCTTCTCTTCACTGCTTGCAGTATCTCTCTAATTCCTGCTAATCCTTTTCACCTCTCCTACTCATCGGTGAGTCCATCTCACTATTCCACACCATACCACCTCAATGATTGTAAGGTCTTTATTTTTCATTTTAGCACTACACCTCTTGGCAATAGCCGAAATTGAGTATATGACCATTGCCAGATCTTTATTAAGGTCTCTATTTCGTTGCCCACCCTTCTTGTCCTTAGTTCTTCTCCTATTGCCTGACTTACCAGTGTTTACACTAAGGAGTCTTCTCTGATCCCTATCATAGTTGCTGTAGCTCATTGGTGTTTACATTGAGAAGTCTCTGTTACAAGTAAGCACAGTTCCGGAGATTCCGAAGATTCTGAAATCTGTTCCCATGGTTCTGACAGTTCTGAGATACCTTCCCACAGTTCTGAAGGTTCTGGAATTTTGGAACCATCAGAACACTTCAACACTCTTCTATCAGAATGGAAGCCTCAGGATGGACTCCCCCTAGAATGCTATTGAACTCTATTCCCCAAAGATTATGCTCTATATGGTCATATTGTCATATCCCAAATTCTCGCTAAGTCCCCTCCGCTCCTCCGTGTGCATTGCTTCCACTATTCTGCTCCTATGTCCTCCGCTACTCCATGTCCGCTCTACTTCTTGCGCTCATGTACATTATGTTACGTTTCCCTTTGTTCTCTTCGTAGTTAGTCTCCATTCCATCACTGCGGTGCTCAGGGTAAGGCGCACAGCTCCGGCTGTGCGACTGACCGGCACAGCAGCGGTACTCTGTTTCCTCCGTCGCTCTGACCCTGACTTTACTACATTCGGACTTTGACCTCCGTATATAAACCCGCTGTAATATGTCTTAGCCCCTCAGTTTGAATATCAACTTAGTTCCATCCTCTGCTCTCTCCTCCATCATTGAGCTCGTCAATGAGTTCTCTTGCTTGAGTCTTGACAACTCTCCTCTGACCTCTGGTCACTCCGTACCTCCACTCCGCTCCCCTCGTAAATCAGGGACAACAGAACTGGACAAGGGCGCACCACATAAGGTGAAGCCGAAGTCCCTACCCCCTCTGACCAACTCTGGTGCTCCGGAGTTCACTGCCCAGTCCCCGACGGACCTGTACTTAACAGTATATTCGAACTCACGCTTGTTCAAGTTCTCATCCCTCCCCCCCAACAATCGACAATCACCCATGGCCACACATACCATGCAAATGCAATCCCAATCACGAATGCACCAGGTCTCTGACAATGAGCACACTTCGGTCACTCCCCCACTATACCATCCGTTATCGCTTTTTGCCAGTTCATGTCGCAGACCAGCTGTCATCGACGAGTTCCGCAGTTTCTCCACCCATCGGACTTTCGCTTCCACATCGCAGGCACCACGCCAACTGAGGTCCCCAACCCCAGGAGCTTGCATCGAAGAAGTCATCGACGAAGGTGAAGAAACAGACAGCCCCCACACCGAACAGCCCCTACCTGGCGGGTTCAACACACCACGGCGTTGTCGTCCTCCTCTGCATGACGGCAAACTGTCAGACCACGATTCCGACGGGTTTAACCTGGATGAACTCAACCTGCCAGATAACGATGAAGATGACTATCCTGCCGGTGGTCCCCCAGGACCCGGCGATGACCCCGATCCTGGCGACGGACATGACAGCGACAAAGACAAAGACAAAAATGTTCCGGTCCCGCAGGACATGCTCACCAATTTGGCTGACGCCATCCGTGGACTGTCGCGTGATAATTGCCGTCCTGCCGAGTCCAGAAGCCAGCAGACCAAGGTTCGTGAGCCTGACCAGTTTGATGGTATGGAGCCTCGGAAACTCCATACATTCCTGGTTCAGTGCGAGCTGAATTTTCAAGACTGGCCTAGGGCCTTTAGGACGGACTGCGCCAAAGTCACATTTGCGCAGTCTTACCTCAAGGGCATGGCCCTAGAATGGTTCGAACCTGACCTTCTTGACGTGGAGGACCCTCAATTCCGTCCTCGCTGGATGGATCATTACAGGGACTTCATGCTCGAGTTGCAGACCAATTTCGGTCCCCACGACCCCGTTGGAGATGCCGAGCACCAGCTCGACAACCTCGCAATGAAGGACACGCAGCATATCAACAAGTATGTTGTGGAGTTCAATAGGATAGCTTTGCAAGTCCGCGGCTACGGAGAAGGTGCTCTCCGTCACCATTTCTACAACGGCCTCCCTGACAGAATCAAGGACAAAATCTCCCATGTCGGCAAGCCTGCAACGCTCGCCACACTCCGTCATCTCGCGCAATCAATTGATGCGCGTTACTGGGAGCGTAAGTCTGAGATTAACCGTCAGCAGAAGCCATCCGGCAACAAATCCTCCGATGCCAAACCCGATACCAAGTCCGACAACAGGTCTGGCAGATCAAAGGGCAATAGCTCCAAGGGCAAATCCGCCACCACTTCCCCCATTCCTGGTACCTCCAACTCTCCTCCTAAGCCTGACCTCTCTTCGAAGCTCGGCAAAGACGGCAAGCTGACTGCTGCTGAGCGCAAATGCCGCTTTGACAATAAACTCTGCATGTTCTGCGGTCAAGGTGGCCACGTTGCTAAGGATTGCCCGCGATCAACTTCAAAGGCATCCAAAGCACACACTGCCAAGACAACTCCGGAAGCTAAACCGGAAGCCTCCTCCAAGGCGAAAAAATAGAGTGCGACCTCCGTGGCTTCGCACAGCCAGATGGTCGCGTTGACTCTGAATGTGCAACCAAGGAGCTCCATCTCAATGTGTCCGCTCTCTCAGATCCCCGATCCCTTATGCCCTCTGTCTTTCTAGTATCGTATGATCTCCGTCCTTTTCCCACGTTAGTAGACTCTGGCTCCTCCGACTGTTTCATAGACACCACTTTTGTGAATAAGAACAATCTTTCCACCTACACTGTCCCTCCGCTTATGCTCCGTCTCTTCAATGGCACGTCAAATTCCACCATCACTCAAGCTATCGTCCTCTTTGTCCTCTTCGAAACTGGTGATATCACCCCGACGACATTCTACGTCACCCCACTGGATGGCTCCTGCACTTTGGTCCTTGGACACAACTGGCTTACCCGCTACAATCCATTGATTGACTGGGTCACAAGCAGTATCTCTTTCCGTTCTATCCCGCAGCCCAGTCCCGCACTTCCAAGCTTGCCCCCGACTCCTAAGGCACCTCTGCCTCCGGTTGTCCCCTCTCCAGATCCGCCACGTTTCTCCGACCGCAAGGCTCTGCCCATCGCGCTTATCAATGCTCCTGCATTCATGCTGGCCTGTCGCCTACAAGGTTTCATGCAGTTCAGCATGCACATTCGACCAAGAGAAGGTGATCTCCGCGCCGCAGCTACTGAACCTCCTGAACAGATTAATCTCTCTGATGTTCCGTCGGAATATTATGAGTTCTCCGATGTGTTTAGCAAATGACAGGCAGATACTCTGCCCCCTCACCACGAACACGATCTCAAGATCGATCTCGAAGAAGGTACCTCTCCTCTGCTCGGCACCACCTACTCTCTCTCCCCTTCCGAACTTGAGTCTCTCCGCACCTTCCTAGACAAGCATCTCTCCATAGGATTTATTTGACCCACCTCCTCCGCACATGCTGCTCTGGTCCTCTTCGTCCACAAGAAGGATGGTTCTCTCCGCCTTTGCATCAATTTTCGAGGACTCAACAAGATCACCAAGAAAGACCACTACCCACTTCCCCGCATTTCCGACCTCCTCAATGCCCTGAGCCGCGCCAAGGTATACTCCAAAATCGACCTCTGGCATGCATACCACCTGGTCCGTATCGCTGAGGGTGACGAATGGAAGACCGCCTTCCACACGCGGTGTGGCTCCTATGAATGGCTTGTGATACTGTTCGGTCTTACGAACGCCCCGGCGGCATTCCAGCGGTTTATTAACACTGTCTTTGCTGATTTTTTGGACGTTAGCGTCATAGTGTACCTCAACGACATTCTCATCTTCTCCGAAGACATTGCCTCCCATAAGGAGCATGTTAAGGAAGTTCTCCGCCATCTCCGCAAACACGGACTTTATGCAAAACCCGAGAAGTGCGAGTTTCATACGGACTTCATGGAATACTTAGGTTATTGGATGTCTCCGTCTGGCCTCACCATGTCCCCGGATAAGGTCCAGTCAATCCTCGACTGGCCTGAACCTCGGAAGGTCAAGGACATCCAATCCTTTCTTGGATTTGCTAATTTCTATAGATGGTTTATTCACAATTACTCCAAAATCGTTGTTCCGCTTACCTGCCTCACCCGCAAGGGTGTTCCTTGGCAATTCACAGACGCCTGCCGCTCCACTTTCCAGGCGCTGAAAGCCACTTTCACTTCCACTCCTATCCTTACGCATTGGGCTCCTGACACTCCGATTAATGTAGAAACCAACGCCTCTGACTACGCTATCATGGGTATTCTTTCCATGAAGTGCCCCGACACGGAAGTCCACCCCATTGCCTACTACTCTCGGACATTGACCTCTCTGGAGCTCAACTACGACACCCACGACAAGGAGTTGTTAGCTATCCATGAAGCATTCTGCACCTGGCGGCATTACCTCGAAGGCTCCACGACTCCGGTTGATGTGGTCACCAACCATAAAAACCTTGAGTACTTCGCCACCACTAAACTCCTGACCCGCCGGCAAGCCTGCTGGTCGGAGTTCCTCTCCCAATTCAACATGATCGTCTGTTTCTGCCCCAGCCGACTTGGCACTAAACCTGATGCCCTCACTAGACGCTGGGACGTCTATCCCAAAGAGGGGGATAAGGACTACACTCAAGTCAATCCGCACAATTTCCACCCCGTTTTCACCCAAGAGCAACTTGCTGCATCCCTACAAGCTACGTACCTTGCATTCCCCGTTCTCCGCGCAAGTACGCTCTTCGACCTCGAGAAACTTCACAGTGATATCCTCTCCGCTCTCCCATCCGACCCTCTTGCCGTGATCCACATGACCGGATCTCCCGACCCTTCCTCCGACCCCATTTCCGACACTTCTTCCACTTTCCACTGGACTGTAGACGCAGATGGTTACCTCCGTCTCGATGGCCACATGTATGTGCCCAACATTGATGACCTCCATCTCCGCGTTCTCTGCTTCAAGCATGATCATCCCCTATCCGGTCATTTCGGTCAAAACCGCACTCTGGAACTAATCCGCCGCAAATATACCTGGCCAGGCATCCGTACCTTCGTCAAAGAGTACGTATCCTCTTGTACAGCCTGCGCTCGTGCGAAAGTTCCAAGGCACAAGCCCTACAGGCTTCTTAAACAGCTCCCAATCCCCGAGAAGCCATGGAATTCCATATCTATGGATTTCATTGAGCAACTCCCAGGCTCCTCCGGTCATACCGCCATCCTCGTTGTCGTGGATCGCCTATCCAAACAATGTATCTTCATCCCGATGGACGACAAGGTGACTTCCCCAGAGTTGGCCAAGCTATTTTTACTCCATGTGTTCTCAAAGCACGGAGTACCATCCCACATCACCTCCGACCGAGGTTCCGAGTTTGTATCTCATTTCTTCCGTTCTCTTGGCAAAGCACTTGATATCCACCTTCACTTTATCTCTGGGTATCACCCCGAGGGTGACGGACAGACTGAGCAGATGAACCAGATGCTGGAACAGTACCTCCGCATTTATTGCAACTATCAGCAGGACAACTGGGCTGAACTCCTGCCCCTCGCAGAGTTCGCCTACAACAATGCTCCGAATGCAACTACTGGTGTCTCTCCGTTCTTCGCTAACAAGGGTTACCACCCCAACATCTCCGTCCACCCCGAACGTGATCTCACTTCCGCCCGCACCAGAGAATACTCGGTCGATCTTGATTCCCTCCATGAATTCCTCCATGAAGAAATAGCCACAGCACAGAAGCGATACCAAGGACCCGCTAATGCGAAACGATCTCCAGCCCCTGACTTTAAAGTCGGAGATCTGGTCTTCGTCAAAGCAAAGTATTTTAATTCAACTCGTCCATCTAAAAAGCTCTCCGAGAAGAATTTAGGTCTGTATCCGATCATCACACAAGCTGGCTCCGTCTCCTTCACACTCCGCCTTCCTGACTCTATGAAGTCCGTTCACCTGGTCTTCCATGTCTCGCAACTTGAACCTTCGGTCCCCAATAGTATCCCCAATCGTGTCCAACCTCCGCCCTCTCCGGTTGAGGTTGACGGCGAACCCAAGTACGAGATCTCCGAGATCCTCGACTCCAAGATAGACCGTCGGCGAAAGACTTGCAAGATCCTCTACCTAGTCCATTGATCCGGCTATAAAGGTACTGATGAAGAAACCTCCTGGTTACTCGTGATGGAATTAGATCACGCATCAGAACTTGTCGCAGAGTTCCATCTCCGGTATCCAGATAAGCCTGGTCCCCATATACCCTGATTCCGTTTTCCTCCGCTTACATAGGTTTTCCCTCCGTCTCAGTTTTCCTCGATTTAGTTTCAACAAAATCTCCGTACAAAAACTCTGCTATATTTCCTTTTCTCTGTTTTACTCCATCTCATTCTCAATTGATCAAATCACATTAGAAAAGAAAAAGAAACATCATACAAAG
>JBBPMF010000981.1:0-13837 GCA_038090175.1 Austroboletus eburneus
AGACAATGGTAAAAGAAAAGGACCCAAGTGGGGCTCAAACAGCAAGAGTCAAGGTCCTTTGGCATATACAATAAATGAATGTAAGGAAAAGAAAAGAGGGGCCCAACAAATTGTAACATTATCCCTGTTATATGGGTGAGACTGCAATGAAACCTTAGTAGTCACCTTAACAAGATCCAGTCTCATTGGTGTCAGCTTCAGTGCTAACAAAGAACTCATAGTCTTCCACTGCCAGTGAAGAGGGAGGGGAAGTGGGGACTCAATGAGGGAACTGATGTATAAACGAGTCTGATGAGGAGGAAGTGAATGCATGAGGAGTTTGTGGGCACATGGGACATGCATGTTGGGGATGTCCTGGGAATTGCCTGTGGCAGATGGGACATTGATAAAAGAGACAAAGGGGGCAGTGATGTCTGAGGTGGCAGCATTGGTAGCATGCTTCATGATAGTGAGGGTGGTTGGGGAGAAGGGACCAGAATCCTTGGTTGCTGGCCCAGTAGTCATCAGCACAATCGAGGGCAGCAACTTCTTGGGCAGAGAGTGGTTCAGAAGACATGAATTGGGTGGAGACATGGTTGTTGCCTGTAGTGGCAAGATTTTGGAGATATCGATCTATGTCGATAATAAAGTCTATTATGTCCAACTGGTGCATCAGCTGGACGAGGTCATGTTTCAGGGTCTGGTGGAGACAACAGATGTGAAGGTTGGCCAATGCTTGAGTGGCAGAGGCAGTGGAGGTGGCAGTAGAGACAGTGATATGAGAGTTCATTAGAAAGAGATAATACATGAGGGTGGATGGGAAGTGGGGTTCCATGTGGGCATCGAGTGCCATGGCAAGACTAGAGTCTTGGAGTTCAGTGGCAATGGCAGTGGCAAGGTCATTGTCAAGGGATGTGGGATAGTTGGGTAGGGTGGTGGGGGGTATAGACAATGGGAGGTGTTTGGGACGGTTGGAGATCTGTTGGGCAAGGGAAACAGGTATAGTAGTGGGGACAAGGGGTTCAGAGTGGGTCCAGCTGAAGCTGGGCCATGCAGAGGGAATACCTTTTGCATCATTGTGAAGGTGTTGGATCAGAAAGAGGGAAGGCACAGGAATGGGAGTGTCATTGATTTTGAGAGGATTGTTGGTGGGGGTGGTAGTAACCAGCTGGCTTCAGTGACATTGAAGGGAATGTTGCTGGGAGTGGAAGAGAGTGTGGAGAGGGTAATGGACATGATTGTGAGGGGTGTGGTTAGGTTAGAGACAGAGAAAATTGAGTGACGACATTTATAGTCATTGAGGAGGGGACTGGAGTTTCATAGGTTCTGTTCAGGTTCCCAGAAATCTTCTTCAGTGGTATATCCCTTCCATCAGATTAGGAAGGAACAGAAGGACAGAGGTCTGCAATGGCAGATGATTTTCTCAATTTCATATTCCTCATGCCCATCGATAAGGTCAGGCAGTGGGGAGGGATAGTTTGGCCTGTGTATGGGGTTTTCATGGTAGGGGGTTAGGAGGGTTGCATGGAATACTGGATGGATTTTCCACAATCATGGAAGGCACAGTTTGTAGGTGATAGGAGATAGCACCCTGACAATGGTAAAGGGTCCTTCACATTTCAGAGCAAATTTCAGGTTGATCATGGAGTATTTGAGATTCCTGGCTTCAAGCCAGACTTTGATTCTCTTGGTGAAAGGGGTGAAGGAGTGGTGGTTTTGAGACACCATGACTTGGCAAGCAAGTTTGTGGGCAGCAAGGGCCTCATTGTGAGTGGCAACAAGGGATTTGAGGTGGTCCTCAATGGCGGGGATGTTGGAGTTGGTGATGACCAAGGGAGGGCACGGAGTTCATATCCCATCATGAGATAGAACAGGGTCTGTTTGGTGACAGAGTGGGGGCAGTGATTGTGAGTGAACTCAGCATGGGGGATGAGTTTGGACCATGTGATGGAATTGTTTCTGCAGAAGATATGGAGATAGGTCTTGACTTCCTGGTTGACCCCTTTGGTTTCATCATCAGTCTGGGGGTGGTATGCAGTGAAGAGTGCAAGGGAGTAGTTGAAAGTGCCTCCTAATGCTTTGGCAAAGATGGAGGCGAACTGAGGGCCTCAATCAGAGATAATTCTGTTGTAAAGACCAAATCAGAGGATGACTTTGTGGAAAAAGAGGGCTGCAACCCCTTTGGCAGTGATGGTTTTCTTGATGGGGCAGAGAATTACCCCCTTAGTAAGGCCATGGTCAATCACAACCAAGAGAGTATCAAAGCCCAAGGATTCAAAGAGGTCGGTGATCAGATTGCACAAGATCTGTTGGAAGGGGCAAGTGCAGATGGAGTGGATGGGGGTGAATGGAGGAACAGTGGGGTGGGTGTTGGCCTTGTGTTGCTGACACATGGCACAACCATTGATATACTTGCATACATATTGAGCAAGGCCTGGCCACCAAAACTCAGCAGCAACAAGCTAGTGAGTTTTGAAATAACCAGGGTGATCAGCAGTTTCATGGTCATGGCAGCACTGGAGGATGGAGTGCTGGAGGGATTCATCAGGGGGAATATAGATGCAGCTTTGGAAAGTAAGAATGCCATCTTTGTACTGCCAATTGGAGAGTCGAGATCAAAAGGTGGGAGAGATGATTCCATCAAGGAATTGAAGGGCCTTGAGGATGAAGGGGTCCATCTTGGAATAAGACAAGATGTGCTCCTGGAGCATGGCATTGACAACATTGACAAACAGGGACAGAAATAGAAGGATGACTTCTTTGTTGTCAATGTCATCAGAGGGAAGGAAATCAGAGCAGTGGGAGAGGGCATCAGGGCCAGCAAGGAGTTTACCAGAGACATGGATCATGATTGGATCAAAATCTGTGAGGTCAAGGAGCCAACAGGCTTGGCAGTGGTTGAGGTTTTGCACTGATCAGAAGTAGGTCAGGTTTTTGTGGCCTGTGAAGACTTGGACCAGGTGGGAGCTGCCATGGAGATAATGACATCAGGATTTCAGGGCTTACATGATAGCAAGGAGTTCCCGATTGTAGATGTCATAATTTCATTCTGCTGGGAAGAATGACTGAGAGAGATAAGAACAAAGATGCCAATTTTCATTGATATCTGTCTGGAAGAGGATAGTGCCAGAGGCAAACTTTGATGTGTCCATTGCAATAGCAAACAGAGTGGAGAGGTTGGGGAGTTGGAGGACTGGGCAGGCAAGGAATAGTTCTTTGAAATAGTCAAAGGACTTCTGACATTTGGGGAATCAGGCCCAGGGACTGGTCTTCTTGGTGAGGTTGATGAGGGGGCGTGCAACTGAGGAGTAGTCTGGGATAAAGTGACGATAGAAGTTGGTGAAGCCAAGAAAGGATTGGACATTGCAAAGCTTTTCTGGGGTGGGCCAGAATGCAATCCCATCAAGTTTGACAGGGTCCATGGCAAGTTGACCAGGTTTAATGATCATTCCTAAGTATTCAACTTCTTTTGAGGTGAAGTTGCATTTCTCGAGTTTGAGGTAAAGGTTGAGTTCCTTCATGCATTGGGGAAAATGCTTGGTTTGTTCAGTGTGGATTTTCTCATCAGGGGAGAAGATGAGAAGATCATCCATGTAGATGACGAGCCAGCCTTCGACAACCATATTGCAGAAGAAGTCATTCATGAACCTTTGGAAGGTGGCAGGGAAATTGGTGAGACCAAAGAACATTACAGTCAGTTCAAAGAGTCCTTTATGAGTAATAAAGATGGCTTTCCATTGATGTTCATCTTTGATTCAGATATTGTTGTAGCCCCATCAAACATCAAACTTTGTAAAGACCTTGGCATCATGGAGTTTGTCAATGAGGTCAGAGACTAAAGGGAGGGGGTAGGCATCGTGAACAGTATGTTCATTGAGATACCTGTAGTCCTGACATGGACAGAGTCCACCATCCTTTTTTTTTTTTGACAAAGAAGAATAAAGAGGCTTGGAGGAAGTTTGTGGGCATATCTTGCCTGAAGCAAGATTTTCATTGAGGAAGGCTTCCGTAGCCTTAGATTCTCATTGAGGAAGGCTTCCATAGCTTTGTGGCCATCTGGTGAAAGGGGGTAAATCTTTCTGACCTTGGATGTGAAGGATTCATTGAGGTTGACCTCATGATCATAGGGGCAAGAAGGGGGTACATGGTCTGTGGCTTCTTTTAAGAAGACAGAGGTGAAGCCAGAGTATTCAGGGGGGAGGGTAACCTTGGGTTTGGCTTTCTCAGCAGTCATGGCCAACTCGGTAGAGTTTGTGAGTTTGGCATGAGAGGATCACCCTTGGAGATGAAATGATAATTGCATCAGATGATGTGATTGATGGTGTAGTTGTCATGAGCATGGTGGAGATACTGGGGTTCTGTTTCATAATTGAGATATTCATAGAGGCATCCATCATAGACAGAGTCCACTTGGACATGGCAAGGAGGTCAAGGGGAGAGCTTGAACTGTTGGAAACAGATTTTGTATTGGTTCAAGTCAACTTTGTGGAGTGTGTAAAGCTCCTTGGATTGATTTGTAAACTCATTGATGGAAAGGGTCTGACCAAACCAGTCAATGGTAGTGTTGACAGCTTTTAACCAGGGGAGACCAAGAATGAGGTTTTGTCGACCACAATCCATGACATAGAAGAGGACTTTGTGGGCAAGTCCTTTGATGTGAACAAACAGTTCAGTGGTGAATTGAGCTCCTCCTTTGTCCACAGATCCCTGGTTGAGGTTGGTGACATTGAGGGGGGAAAGGAGTTAAGTGGTGGGGAGCTTGTTTTTGGGAATAAAACCCCAATCGATGGCAAGAGATATTGGTGCTGCTATTGATGAAAGTGTGAGTGTCGACAGTTTTCAACATGTGTGAGGGTACAATGACTTGGACAGGGATTTGCATTGAACCAGGCAGAGTAGATATATTTACACATTGTATTTTAAAAGAGTTCCGTGTTGGTCAAGGTCTCCATTTTAAAAATCCTTCTTGGGGGAAAGGGTGAACTGGATGTGACAAATGGTGAGGTCATTGTCATTGTCATCATCACAGGTCTGGAGTTTGGGGAGGTCATCATCAATCTATTCAACTCATTTGACCAAGATCTTACGAGGTTTCTTGGAGTATTGGATACAAGCATCGGTCTGATTGCCTTTCTGCCTGCATCATAGGCAGTGTCCTTCTTTGAAGCATTGCTCCCACTCTTTGGAAGTTAGCTTAGGGGATCTGGGAACATTAACTGTGTTGACGTCCATGGCATTGGGATCATGGGTTTTCTGGGAAGATAAGGAGGTGGTGGGGGTCTGGTAGAACCAGTAGGCAGGAGTGGAATGGGTATGGTGTTGATTGACAATGGTCTGGGCATGGTTATTCTGGACTTGGAACTGAATGGCTTTTGAGTATCACTCATTGACTTTGGTGGGGACCATATCCATGAAAAGGATGTGGCAGGAGAGGGAAGGGAAGATGCTGGTGGCAAAGTAGTTGATCAGGATGTTCTGATCAATGATGCCTGAGAGGGCGACACTGTTTCTGAACTCAGCAATGTGCTGAGTAAGTTCAGAATCTAAGATCTATTCTTCTTGGGGATGAGGCATTCCAAATGAAGCCAGTTGATGGCTTGATTTTTGGTATCTTGGTGCTTGAAAGCACTCTTGAATTTGATGAGGAAGTCATTGAATTTCCCAAAGGACTGAGCAGCAATGGCCTCCTTTCAGAAGGTAGAGGCCCAAATGGCAGCCAAGTCCTTTTTCATATAGGACAGAGCATAGGCAATTTTCTTGTTGTTGTTATTGTAAATGGCTTTGTTTATAATGAGATATGTTTGGACAGTGGATAGCCAGGACATGGCATTGGCATAAGAACCATCAAAGGCATCAAAGGCTCCGAGACAGAGTTCAGTGGGTTTGGTCATCATGGTGACCTGGGCTGGGGATAGGGTAAATGCCGGTTGGTGATTAACTGGGGTTGGGGACAGTGGGGTGGATACTCTGGGGATGCTAAGTGCCACACAGAGTCAATGAGTGAGTTCTAGGTCCTCAGGTTGTTGAGGGATGACGAGGTCTTCATCAGTGTCAATGGGATTCTCTGAAGAGGGTTTGTTAGTGTCTGACAAGTCAAGGGTTTCTCTTCTTGATGTAAAGTTGGGATAGGATCTAGGGTTTCTAAGGCATTGGTGGGCAATAGTGGAGGCTTATATAATGATAGCTGATCAGGGGAGATCTTAGACCTTTTGTTATGCTCAACATGGTCAAGCATAGGCCTGCAGTGGTTTGAGGGCTTACTGTTTCTATACAGCAGACAGAACAAGGGGGCCTGATGAGGGGTTAACAGGAAGGCTAAGGCTGGCATAGGACTAACATCAGGTCAAAGGGGGATCTGCTTAAGGGTCTTCCTTGGCAGAGGTTCTGGGGACCATTGAGGACCAAGGGATCAATGGGTCTAAGGACATTGCAGGACTAGCAATAGGTTGAGGATATGAAGGAAGTGTCCCCTCAATAGTAGGACAAGGACTAAGGGACTGAGGGCAATTTCAAGATACTAGGTAAATTGCAGGGGGTCTAAGATAGCGAATACACCTGAGTATCAAGGGTTTATATACATGAGCCAAATGGTTAAGGGTAGGTCAATGGAAGAATGTGAGTCAGTGATAGAAAGCAATGGAATCACAAAGAAGCTGAGTCACTATGGAGTGGATGCGATGGCATTAGATGAACATTGGTAATACAGCTGTGGATGAGTCACGCTAAATAAGTAAGCAGTATTGCAAAGACAATGGTAAAAGAAAAGGGCCAAGCAGGACTCAAACAGTGAGGGCCAAGGTCCTTTGGCATACATGGTAAGTGAAGTAAGAAAAAGAAAGAGGGGCCCAGCGAATCATAACAACAGGTCCTTGATTAAGATTTGTGACGTTAAGGGGTGAGGGGAGTCAGGTGGTAAAGTGCTTGTTTTTGTAATTAAAGCCCCAATCAATGCAAGAGATATCAGTGCTGCTATCAATGAGAGTGCAAGTATTGATGGTTTTCAATGTATGTGATGAAACAATGATTTGAATGGGAATTTTCATTGAACCAGGCAGAGTAGATACATTTACACATTGTATTTTGGGAGAGGCTCATGTTAGTTGAGATCTCCATTTTAAAAATTCTTCTTTGAAAGGGAGAATTTGACATGATGAATGATATGGATTGTTGTCATTATCATCACAGGTTTGGAGTTTGGGAAGATCATCATTGATCTGTTCAACTTGTTTGACCAAGGTTTTATGAGGTTCCTTGAGGAATTTAATACAAGCATCTGCTTGATGGCCTTTCTGCCTGCATTATAGGCAATGCCCTTTTTCAAAGCATTACACTCTTTGGAAATTATCTTGGAGGGTTTTGAGGCATTGATTGCATTAACATCTATAGTATCAGTAGGTTTTCTGGGAAGAAGTGGGAGTGGAGGTTGTTACAATTGCTCTTTTAAACTCACTTATGGAAGGAGTCAAACTCCTGACCTTCTATATAAGGAAAACCCCTATTAGCACAAGGCCATTAAAACTTAGATGTTTTCTAGCATAACATATCACATGACTGCTTACATCAGCAGTCTAGACCACATGACTTGTCACATGTCCAAGGGCTAGACCCTTATCTCTTATCTGTGATGTCATGATGACATCATATCTCATATTTCACATATGACATGTTTTTTTACTTCTTTCTTTCACAGACTTGCTTCTTTATGACTTATTTCTTATCAGCCAATCATGTATTTTTTTCTTATCATGGTATGACATCTCTTTATGGTATTTACACAAACATGTACATATAGTAGCATAGTATATAAATCTCAGAGCTTTGAGGCTAGAGTTCCCAGCTTTGAAGTCTTAGAGATTTCCTCTCAATCAAGCTTTTCTTCTCTAAGAACACAAGGGTCATTTTGTCATATCCCTAATCCTAGCTCTCCTCTACTCCTCTTTTTCTCTGCTCCTCCACTCCTCCACTCCTCTGCTTCTATGTTCCTCTGCTCCTCCACTTTTCTGCTCCTTGTACATTCTAGTTACATTGCTCTTTGTTCTTCTTATGTACTAGTCTTGCCTCTTAGATTTCTCCGATCCTATATTCACACAGCTCTGCTTATGTTTCCTTTCTGTCTCCCTTTTCCTAACTCTACTTACTTACATTTCCCGTCATTGCCTTTGTACACTGCCTCTGATCTCTGTATATATAGTCCTGTCTTGTCGCCTGTACTTTAGCTAGTTATCAACTTAGACAACTTAGATAACCTAGACAACTTAGACAATATAGACAACTCAGACTTCCCCTGTCTTCTCTCCTGCTCTTCCTATTTCTGCTCCTCTGAAATCCAGGACCATCAATGATCCAACAAGGGCACAGCACTCTGCTCCAAGTCACTGAAGCCAAAGTTCTACTCTATCCCCTTTTCATCAAGATTCATGGAGCTCCTACAGAGTTTGTCCACCAAGTCCAACCCAGTCTTAACACATTTCCTCTACTCTTTAACTTTATTATTATTTGAGTTGTTTCAGGGTTGAGTATGATTAGTAGGTATGGGTGAAGAGGACATGATGTTGATTAACAACAGCTTGTGCATGATTGTTCTGGACTTGAAAGTGAATAGCTTTTGAATACCATTTATCAACCTTGATGGAGACCATATCCATGAAGAAGATGCAGCAAGTGAGAGGAGGGGAAATACCAGAAGTAAAGTAGTTGATCAGGATATTTCCATTAGTAATGCCAGATTGGGCAACATTGTTTCTGAACTTGATGATGTATTTGGTGAGTTTGGGGCCATAGGATCTGTTTTTCTTTGGAACAAGGCATTCTGAGTGGAGCCAGTTGATGGCTTGGTTCTTGGTGTCTTAATGCTTGAAGGTACCCTTGAATTTGACAAGAAAGTCAGAAAACTTTCTGAACATCTGAGCTGTGATGGCTTTTTTCAGAAAATAGAAGCCCAGATGGTGGCTGAGTCCTTTTTCATATAGAATAAGGCATAGGTGATTTTCTTGTCATTGTCATTGTAAATGGACTTGTTCATAAGAAGGTATATTTGAATCATGGATAGCCAGGGCATGGCTTCAATGTAGAAACTATCAAAGGCATCAGGGACTTTAAGATGGAGTTCAGTGGATTTGGCAGTTGACATAGTGGCTATGGGTTTGAAGAAATGGTGGTAAAGTAAACATTGATCAGCGATTGACTGAAGTTGGGGATAGTGGGGTAGGTGCTCTGGGGATGCTGAACACCACAGAGAGTTGATGGGAGAGATTTAGGTCCTCAGATTGTTTAGAGATGATGAGGTCTTCATCAGTATTGATGGGGTTTTCAGAGGAGGGTTCATCAGTGTCAGACAAGTCAAGGATTTCCCTTCTCAATGCAGGGTTAGGATAGGATCTAGGATTTCTGGGGTGTTGATAGGAAATGGTGACTTATTAAATAATAGTCTTTTGCAAGAGAGATCTTTGATCTTTTGTTATGCTCAATATAGTCAAGACATGGCCTGCAAAAGAATTGAGTGCTTACTATTGCTATACAGCAGACAGGAATTGAGAGGCCTGTCAAGGGGTATCCTTGCAGGGATTCTGAGGACTGTCAAGGATGATGGGATTAAAGGATCCTGATAACCATCAAGAATGATGGGATTGAAAGGTCCTGAGAACCATCAAGGATGATGGGATTGAAGGATTTTGAGAACCATCGAGGATGACAGGATCAAAGGATTCTGAGGACCATTAAGAACAATGGGATCAAAGGATTCTGAGAACTGTCAAGGATGACAGGATCAAAGGGTTCTAGAGATATCACTGTACTAGTGACAGATCAAGGAATTCAAAGGGAGCATCCACTCCACAGTAGGACAAGGACTGAGGGACTGAGGACAACCAAGATACTAGGTAGATTGCAAAAGGTCAAAGATAGTGAATACACCAAAGTATCAAGGATTTATATATGCAAGCCAAATGATTAAGGATAGGTAAAGGAAGAATAAGTTAGCAATAGAAAGTAATGGAATTGTGAAGTAGCTGGAGTCACTTTGAAAGGATGTAATGACATTAGACAAACATTGGTAATACAACTGTGGATGAGTCACACTAAATAAGTAAAGAAATGACAAAGGGAAAAGAAAGATCCAAGTATGGCTTGAACAGTGAAGATCACAGTCCTTTGATGTAAATGATAAGTAAAGATAAGAAAAAGAACGAGGGGGGCCCAACAAATCATAACAGTGTTGTTTTGAGGGTTATCATCCTTTGACAGAGTGATATCAGGCTTCATGGAGGTCAGGACTATAGTGCATGTATCCATTCAATGTTGCTTGAGTAGCATGTCAATATATTGGATCTGGAACAGCATGATAGAGCTGTTTTGCAGTTGTCAGTAAGCATAAAGCTCATTAGCCAATCCAGATTCTCCTTCTTCATTTCAAAGAGCCTGTGGAGGATTTTCCAGGTATCAGTAAGCATATTCTTTACATATATATGTGACTGTCAGCACATTGTCAATGTAGATTGCAGTGATGGAGTAGCCTGTGGCTGTGAATTCACTGTAGTTGGAGGAAAGTCAGACAAAGTCATATGCATTGAGTTTTCTATGCATATGCTTGTTCCACAGGTAAATGCCCTGTTTGATTCCATACAAACCCTGCTGGAGCTCAGTAACTTTGTATGTTGCATTGCTAAAGCCTTCAGATTGGCACATATAGATCTCATGGTCAATTTTGCTATGCAGAAATGCTCCAGTGACATTGTCCTGATAGCAATATCAACCATGGGCTGCTATTACGATTCATTGGGCCCCTCTTTCTTTTTCTTACTTTACTTATCATATACACCAAAGGACCTTGGCCCTCACTGTTCTTGTCCTGCTTGGGCCCTTTCTTTTTACCATTGTCTTTGCAATACCACTTACTTATTTAGTGTGACTCATTCACAGCTATATTACCAATGTTTGTCCGATGCCATCGCATCCACTCTGTAGTGACTTAGCTTTTTCGCGATTCCATTGCTTTCCATTGCTGACTCACCTTCCTCCATTGACCTCTCCATAACCATCTGACTCATGTATACAAACCTTCAATACTCAGGTGTATTCACTATCTTAAACCTCCTGCAATTTACCTAGTATCTTGGAGTTACTCTTGGGTTTCCCAGTCCTTGTCCTACTGTTGAGTGGATGCTTCCTCTGAACCCTCGATCCATTGCTAGTCCTGCAATGTTCCCAAGACCTGTTGATCCCTCAGTCCTCAACAGTCCCCAGAATCTCTGCCAAAGAAGACCCTTGAGTGGACCCCCTTTGACCTGACATTAGTCTTATGCCGGCTTTAGCCTCCCTGTCAAGGAACCCCCTTGTCAGGCCTCCTTGTCCTGTCAGCTGTATAGCAACAGTAAGCCCTCAAACTCCTGCAGGCCTATGCTTGACAATGTCAAGTGTAACAGCTGCAGTGAGATGGAGTATGGCACAAATGGAGTCAAGACAGATTATAGATGAGAAAGTATTGCTATAGTTGAGTCTGGGGATTTGTTAGTATCCTTGAGTGACAAGATGTGCCTTATACATAGCATAGAATATTACCATTTGGGCCATATTTGATAATGTAGGTCCAGCAGCATTCAACAGTTTTCCTGAGGTGTTTTGTTATGTTTCTGCTGCTCTCTGCATGTCTCATGTTCTACTTTTCAGTTTGCTTTTTCTTTTTCCTGTGCTGCCCTTTGCTTATCTGCTGCTTCCTTTTTCCATAAAGATCAGTAAATGCATTCTGAGCAATGCAGTGTAGGTGTGGCTGTGTTGAGGGTCATGGGGTCAGGTTAAGTTGATCATTCAGGCTGATGTGATTTTGTAGGCAGAGTTAAATGCTGTGCAATTGGTTGAATTGGTCTGATCCTATGACACCCTCTCAATTCAAGCAGTAGCAGAGAATGATGGAGGCACTTCCTCACTCAAAGTGGGGATATTCTTTGTTGTAGAGATCTTTTCATAGATAATAACAGATAAACTTATGTTTGGAGGGAATCCCAATCTTATAAGCCTTGAATTCTCATTTGAAGCCATATAGAATGCCATCAATTGAGTATGTATCAAGTTTTCAGCATTGATCAGATGAAACACAAATGTGGCAGCATGATCTGAAAATGTGGAGCATTAAGACACTGGGCTTTTTATCATAAAAGGCCTTGTTGAGTATAGTGTGGAATAGGGCTTTAGTAGAGCTGTGATTTTGGATGAAATTGGCATACTCATGTGCCTCAGGCCAGAATTCTTTTGAGAGTTCTGCATTCTCTAGTACAGCAAGGGCATTCTCATGGGTAGTCTGATTGAATCTCTCAGTGACTCTGTTTTGTTGGAGATATGAGGAGCTGAAAGCTTGTGTGTGATGCCCTTTTTCCTGAAGTAAGCCTGGAGTTATGCACCAACAAAATTGCCACCATGATCTGAGTGGACAATTTTCACTTGGTGATTTGTGTAGGTTTCAAGTCATTGGATCAAGGCTTTGATTAAGTCTGTGGCCTTATTTTTGGTTTGAAAAATTTCCTTCCATTCCTTTTGGCTATAATCATTGATAACAGCAAGGGTATATATATATCCTTGGATGAAGGTGTTGAATGGGCTCTGGAGATTCATATGAAGTCACTCAATGCTTCATGTGGCTTGATCTCTGGCATTGCCTGGGAATGGTACCTGATGATGTTTTCCTTTCACATATCCATTCCATGGGGAAAGTTTACCTGTGTCATGTAAGTTCATGCCTTTGACAAGGTCATTGTTACGCTGTTAAGACCGGGTCGGACTTGGCGGACGAACTCCGTAGGAGCTCTGTGAATCTTGATGAAAAGGGGATAGAGTAGGACTTTGGCTTCAGCGACTCGGAGTGGAGCGCTGCGCCCTTGTCGGATCATTGGTGGTCCCGGATTTCAGAGGAGCAGGGAAATGACAAGAAGCAAGGGAAGACAGGGGGGTTAGATTTGTCTGGATTGTCTAAGTCGTCTAGGTTGATAACTAGCTAAAGTACAGGTGACATGACAGGACTATATATACGGAGGTCGGAGGCGGTGTACAAAGGCAATGACGGGAAATGTAAGTAAGCGGAGCCGGGGAAATGGAGACGGAAAGGAAACATAAGCGGAGCTGTGTGAACACAGGATCGGAGAAATCTAAGAGGCGAGACTAGTACATAAGGAGAACAAAGAGTAACGTAACTAGAATGTACAAGGAGCGGAGAAGTGGAGGAACATAGAAGCGGAGGAGCAGAGGAACAGAGGAGTGGAGGAGGGCTAGGATTAGAGATATGACAGACAGTGAGAGATGAGGCAGAGGTTGTATGGCAGGTGGTTGTAAGGCAGGCAGGTGAAACACCTGTTGTGCAAGAGTCTGAGAGCATGTAGTAAGGCAAGACAGTTTGCTTGCTTAAATTGATCTGTATTTGCATGGCGCGATAAGATAGTGGAAGGGTTCAGATATGGGCAGTGACAGGGCAGCAGAACAGTAAGCAGCAATGTGTATGATGGAATACGTTCATTGTAAAATGTTCAAAAAAAGTGGAAACCACCTGGGGGTGGAAACACTCGGCGACAGAATGTGATAAACGTATGGATTGAGCAAAAGCTATCATACATGATTGCAGCCTCATATATATATATGGGCCCTAGCATTCTTTAAACAGCTTTAAACAGCTTACATAGCTAGCCCTCACCACATCTGATGTCATTCTTTTGTTAAATCCGGTCCCGCAGAGGTCCGGGTACGAATCTCCGGAACGCCGGAGATGTACGGTTTGGAAAGCGACTTCGGCTTCACCTTATGTGGTGCGCCCTTGTTCGAGTCCGCTGTCGCTAATTTACGAGGGGGACGGAAGCCGGAGGGTCGGAGGGTCGGAGGC